>OZ021680.1:7774367-7839360 GCA_963978505.1 Listrodromus nycthemerus
CACCGATCCGCAAAATCTCCGCGGTAAATTGGCGTTCAATGAGAGACGAACGTCGAATGAGAAAAAGAAGAAGAGACGAACCTGCGATGGGTCGCAACGCTACCGGTTAATGGTTTGAGCGGTAATGCATAAAAAACGGGGAAACCTTTTGGAACTCTCGGTGAAATCGGGATTAGGACCTTCCGCCGAAACTTGGTCTCGCTCAACGGGATTCTAGCTCCGTTGGCGGAAAGAACGATTTTATGGGAAAAAATAATTTCCCACAAAAAATATCGATCAGTTAATTATTTTCTTATCATTCTTCACAGATATAGAAAAAATAGTTGAAACAACTAATGATTCAAGCGAGAATGTTCAAATAAGATTTTTCAATTCAAACATTTTTTAGATGATTTCACCAAAGTCTTTTGAGGTGTTAAAATATTTTGTTCGACAAAATATTTATTTGAACGTCCACGCCCCGAATGTTTTGTTGATTCAACTGCATTTTTTGGGCAACTACATAAAAATGATTTATTCAACGAACGACACGGGGTACCACTTTCAGCTAATTCCGAAAAATACCCCTGGAAAAAATAGTTCCGGAAAAACTACCGCCAAAAAATATCCCCACAAAAAATAGTGAACAAATACCACCGGCAGAAATACAAAAAAAAAAGACCCATACACAAACACGGGGGAGTTATGTTTCATGGGAGCATTCTTTTCGTCCACTACTTCGAGCGCATAATGATAATTTTTTCTCGTCTGGTTCAGAAGAATAGCAAGATGTAGATTTATCGGTAAACAATCAATTCCGACCAAAAAAACCGATGCATTCATTTTTTCTCTACCTCATTGATTAAAATTATTTACTTAACGACGGCACAGACTACTTCGAGGACGTGGGATTTATTTTTGCCTCGTCCCGTTTAGGATGACGACGAGTTGTCGTTGGACGAATGCTTGATGACCTTCGGAATCGGCTCCTCTGCGAGGTTTCGCCGTTTCGGATTCCAATTCGGTGGTCTCGGTACCTTGGGCCTCGGTGGAAGTGGATCGGTCGGCCGTCGAGTCGACATCCGCGTTCGTTTTTGGGATTGCCTGCTCTTCGACGTACCCTGACCGGTTCCCGATGCTCTTGGCCCCCTGCGACTTCTTTTCTTTCTCTTGGCGTTCGTCACATTGCCGTGCGCGTTTGGTTTCTTCGGGGCCCAGGCCTCGATCACTGCCGACGAGCCGGGGTCGAATCTGGGCAAATTTTTCGCCACCAATGACTTTTGCTACTGACTCGCCAATTTAGTCGGCTCTGAAGAAATCTTGTTTTTGCGCACCTGTACTTGTTATTTTTTCTGGCAATTATTCCAAAATCGATTCCTCGCCTGAGAGCCACGGCGACTTGTTTCCGCAACCCCTTTCCAGGGGTGATTTCGTAAGTCTGACTGACCCGATCGATGATTTCCTTAGGTGTGAATCCATCGTCCCTCCGCTCAGACTTCAGCAATTCGTAGACCAAGCTCGATCGTCGCACCATTATTGTTCACCTTACTTCAAGTTACCTCAAGAGACGCCGTTCATTTTCTACTTTGGTCCACAGTAACCGGAAATAGCGATATCGCTATGGTTTGCACGAAAAAAAAATCATAAAAAAATACCGCGGATGCTAAGACTGACTTTGTAGCAAAATGAAAATGGTCGACGATCGAACGATCGGCCAGAAGTTGCCTACGATCGTTACGTTCTTACGAGAAAAATTTCATGGCTGCTTCATGACGCTCGTTTCCGTCGAAGCATCGTCGGATTTTCAACTCATCAAAATTCAGTATACAAAATTGTCCACTGATTTTATTCCATCGTCGATGTTGTTCAGTTATTTGTTTTATACAGCTTTTATGCAGCATCACTTCGTCATTTCCAAAATGGATATGGAACGTTCAATAACGGTGTTCTAATGATTCGCCCGCCCCAAGTGGCAAAGCTTATGGACGCGGAATCCGCGCTTATACCAAACTACATCGCTGCTTGTAGATCGTATACGTGTTTGTTTCCGATTCCCCGTGTGCACGTACGTGTAAATCGGAATATCGGCAATTCCCAGAGCGCCAGTGCTTTCCCGTACATGGCGGAGTGCACAGTACAGTCATGCGCACTGTAACCGACCCAACTTAAAAATTCAATGTCCAAACTTATGTATCTATCTTGAACTATCGTTCCATTCCCAAAATAAGACATGGAACAGAATTTCACCGATCCGAAGTACCCGGAGGGTTCGATAAAGGAACTCAAATGTGTTGCAGGTGCCAAATGGCAAAGCACGCGTACCGAGTATCCGACATTATACCAAACTACACCGTTACATACATACCGTATACGTGTTCGTTTCCGATCCCTCTTGTGAATTAGTCTCGAAATGCAATGCCCAAAGTGCCCACTGATTGTGTTCCATCTTCGATACTATCAATTAGAAAAAAATCCAAAATATTAATTCAATGTCATTTCCTCATTTTCACAATAGAGAAGTAACAAAATTTCTGGAACGTTCAATAACTGTACTCAAATATTTTGCCCCTACCAAGTGGCGAAGTTGTGTACCGAGTATCCGGGCTTATACCAAACTACACCGTTACGTGGAGATCGTATACGTGTTCGTTTCCCATTCCTCGTGTGTCTGTGTTCGTGTGTAAATCGGAATATCGGCAATTCCCAGAGCGTCGCTGCTTTCCGGTACACGGCGGAGCGCGCAGTACAGTTATGTGCAGTATAACCGGGGCTTTCTGTTCCGGCGTTGCCGTAGAGAGAACCAGCACAGCGGGTTGTCGATGTTTGCCAAGAGGGATGCTACGAATGCTGGAGGGTTTAGAAGCGGCAGCGGCGGGAGCCCTCTTGGGCCGATGCCCCGATCGAGTCGCGCAATTCTCCCTCGCGCTACGCCCTGCAAGCCTCGTCGAAGTTATCGGCAAGGGCGGGCCGGCCACTGTGGGTGGTTAGCGCCGTGAAGTTGCTCGATGTCGGCTTTGAGGGTGCGTTCCGGATAACCGGGACTCGGGAGGAACCGGTAGGACCTCACCCGCGCAATTGGCAAAACCGAACGAGAGAAAGCTCGATAAAAGGGAGAGATAGCTACCGCGTGCGGTGAGAATCCGGCTGGATGGCCGGCTCGGAACGGCGTCTCTGATTTCCGTCGGGAGTTCCACGCTCGAAACCCTCATCCTTCCGTCGCTTGCAGCCCCTCACCCTCCCTGTATACATACCACCGACCGCATCTCCAGCGGTCCGAACAGACGGCGACTGGGCGAGGCGGAGGGCGAGCCTTTAATCATTTGATTGCCGCCGCTTTGATTCCTCGAGTTTCGCCATCGACGTCGATCTGTTTATCGTCTATATCCGCAACAGATCCCGATCCGGACGACTGACTTTTGGCAGATCTGCTACCTGGAAGGCTGAGTCCGTGGCCAGTGGCGGAACAGGCTTACAGAGCGCAGGTGCCCAAAATATCAGCATTTTGTACTTTTTTCTTCTCCTTCGAGAGAAAAAAAAAACGAAAAAAATTTGCTAGAAATAGATAGGCTCGTGTTATTTCTATTATTTTTTGGTTCCTATTGTTTGTGTTCCTTCTTCCTACCTACTACGCTTGTGTTTTGTTTTATGTGTATTGATGCACGGTGTTCTCAGGGATATTTAGACACGGAACTTGAAATGAGCGCATCTACTCAATTTGAGCTGACAATAATAGTTTATTTGGTTTAACCGATGGAGCTACGCAAAAATTGACCGTTTTTACCTTTTTTTTTGCAGAATCTGTTTTTCGCTTATATGTGTACCGTACTTCTATCCGGACGTCGGACTTCCAACTTGTAGAACGAGGGTGAGCAAAAATGGACCCTTTTTACACATCGTTTTCGCCGGCTCTGAAAAAATAAAATAAAAAAATTTCATTACAAATGGGCACTCAATACGAGATCAAAACAATCCTCGTTTATTCGATTTCACCGAAGGAAAGACATCGGGAGCACGAAAAGAAAGAAAGAAAAAAGATTACACGACACAGAACCACCGCGAGAGTGGCTCTTATCTTCCTCCTCGGAATTCTTCGTCCTCGGCTAGATAATCTCAGCGAAACCGGCGTCGCTTACTCGGGGGTTGACAAAAAGAAACTAACAGTCCGGATGGTTATGTACACCGCAAGAATCGAGATTTTTCCGGGCTCTCGCGCTACAAACATCACCCTCTCGATCTCACCCGACTATTATTCTCGCTATATATTATTTTGCTTTATTTTTTCCTCCCTCTATCGTTCAGCTTTTTCCAATTGAGTCGAGCGCCCCACACAGCGCGGCGGTCCTCGAGGTCGGCGCAAGTGGATTATTGAGGGCGCAAAACAATGGACCTCGCTTTGTTACGATCGAGCCGGTACATTCATCGCGTGTAATATGTTCCATATATACATACACACAATATATGTCCATGTACGTACATATATATACGTATAAATATATATATATATACTCACCAAAGAGCGTACCTCCGATACGTACAGCACACAACCACGAGCTTTGAATCGTTCGCAGCAGCGACGACGTCGAGGAGCGAAGAGGAGATTTCTCTGGCGTTGTCCGTCCGTCAGTTTTGTATATGAAGTACCGCGCCAACCACGGAATAGACCGGTACAGACAACAGAAGCCGCAGATCTCCGTCGGGGTTTAAGGAGTGGTGAAACACGTTAAGCTCCGCCTCACCCTAAACGGGCAGAGTTCTCTCTTTAGTAGAAGCTCCTCGAGCGCCCCGGTACGACGAGCGAGTCAAGCACCGTGGTGCTGAGAGTTATACATCTGGCTCGACTTCGTATGATCGGTGTTTATGAAAAATCATACGAACCAACCGGTGTGCCCTGTCCGGAGTCCCGCTGAGCTTCCCCCAGAGCTCTGCTCGAGGCAGCACGATGGAGCATCTCCGAAAGTCGACCGGCCGTTGAACGATGAGCCACTCGGGGATTACCGATCGTGGTGACGGGTCAGCGCTTTCATCGAATGTCTGTGGTCGCTTTTGTCCCGATTGGAGCACGATATTCCTTCCTGCCCGGGAAATGCAATTTCGATTAATGAAATTTGTGACGATTAACTGTTATTCAAAAAAAATGATACGAAATGACCTTCACCCTCGGATAAAATGAATAACACATTGACAGACAGAAAATGTTCGACGATGAAAAATTATTGAGTTGTAAATTAAAAGAGTTCAGAAAAATTTAGATCGGTGTGTAGATCGCTGAATGATTAGGAACTTAGGAATTACCGATCGTGGTCAATGGACGGGTCAGGAAATTTATCAAATTGCTATTTGATGTAGATTTCATCTCGGTATCTTGATCCTGGCCTGCAAAAATGTAACTTTGATTATAACACCTTATCACCGGTAACTGTTCGCAAAAATAATAATAGGCAGTGAAGATAACATTGAATAATGACGCACGCACAAGAAAATCATCCATCTATAAATGCAAAGAATGAATAAAAATTCATTCTCTCAACGAGCTCGATATAATTCGATGCACGACGAGCCTCTAATTCATGTGAGGTCTTTATTTGATTCGCCTGAGAGATCATACAAAACATCTCGCACGACGAACTATCGATACTGCTGGAGGGAAAAAAAAAAACGAAAAATCAGTGATCCATCGCTCTTTCGGCAAAGTTGCCGCTGGGATTGGTGGAAGCGATCGGGAAAGTCGAGGGGGTTTTTATATACAGGGAGCGAGGCAGCCATTCGCGAAAAGATCTGAAACTTTCGCTCTTCCCGTGCACGAATGTATCCCCGACGGGAGAGGGACGGAGCACGAACGCCGGGATTCTTAGCCCGAGGGACTTGAGCGGAGCAACGACTGTGGAGAAGCGAAAGAGAGGAGGGCGAATCTCTCGAAACGTTCTTATTGGTCTCCGGGCGTATTAGATGTACGAATTGTTCGGCAACCCGAGAGTTCACCCCCCTGGGACAGAGGCGATTGGGAGGGTATATTATACGCGAGGGTTCGACGAATTCGCGATGGGAGAAAATTCGTGGGAGAAAATTAATTCGCAAATTCTCGACAGCCAAAAGCTTTACGACGTTCCTGACTCGACTTTGAAGTTTGGTGGGACAAACATCAATAATGATGGTCCTTCGCGATAACGAAGATTCTTTTCTCCAAATCTTCTAGAGTCATTTCAGATCGCGCAATATTTGCAATGGGTACTTGTTTGTTGCTTTAAGGCCGTATTTTTGTATACTTCATCTACTTGATTGAAGAGTACAAATACCGAGTATAATTACTGAATCGTACACGTTCGCATTACGGATACTCGATAAGTCAAAAGACATTCTTGAACTACAACTCTCGAGAGCCAAAAGCTTCCGACTGGTTCCTACCTCGAGTTTGAAGTTCGCTGGGCCAAACATCAATAACGACGTGTCATCCTCGATAGGAAACATTTTTTTCTCCCCAAACCTGTAAAGGTCATTTCGCCGCGCGATACGCCGAGAGGAACTTCTGTACATAGTATTTCTACTTCACCGCTGTTGATAGTGGGACGGTATTACTCGAGCATGAGCTGATGTAAGCGCGATTTCACACGAATACAGAGCAGAATGCACTATGTCGGGTTCCGCAACGGCTATACAGGAGCCAGGTTGAATTTGGACATTGGTGGGCGGGAGGACGGAGGGAGCCGTTATCCAGTGGGCAAACAACCCCGTGGGCTTCGATCTGGTACTCGCTGCGGCCGACGTCGCTGCCGGCGTCGACTATCTGTTCGAACCCCCTGGGATTCCAAGCGGTGCTCACCGCCATGCGAGTACGTAAGACCCAAGTTTCGACCTCCGTGCGTTCTCCCACGACGGTTGAATCTAAAAATTATAACGCCGGTTTTCCGAGCTCGAAGCAATCGGGTCGTTATTCGTCCCAAATTGCTGAGTCGATTCCGAAGTTTCATGAGCGTGGCCAAGTCCAAAGTTCCGGCAGCTGACCCGGATGAAAATCGAAGCTTCCGACGAGAGTCGAAACAGTCAGTTACGGGATGTAACACTGTAGTCCGGAGCCCGAAGTTAATCCGTTCGCCGGTAGATTATCCTAAGATGAAAAACGTCCGCCGCGAAGACTCCGCAGCGACGACCGTGAGACAATTTCCAAAGTAAAGTTCCGATGGCGCGAGCTGGCGCTTCTGATGTTTGAGCACCGTAGTCCCGACGGGGGTTTTTTCAGAGGTAAAAGAGGGAACTCCTCCGAGTTCTGCGACCGGAGCGATGTGGCAGGAGGGAAATGGGCCGAAACGGAGCGTTACAAATTTTTCGCGGAGTGTTGAAAAAAGCCTGGAGAAGAATAGACAGTAGCCGTTCGGTTTGCTGCTTTCTGGCTGTAAATGTCCATGGTGCGGTAACCATAACGGTATTTCCTCATCATCATGAATCCAACGTCGTCCAAAGGAGATTTTATCGACAAACTGTTTCGATTATTAAAACGTAAAAGAAAGAAGCCGTAAAAATGTAATCAATCGTGTCAACCAAACAACGGCGAAATCTCCTGAATTTCCATCGGACAGACTTCGGTATTTCAGATAAGATTCATCGCCCGGTAGAGTTTTTGTGCCGAAGTCGCGAAGTGGAATTCTCACATAGCGATTAATCAGAGTCAGTTCGTGTATGAGGGAGGTATCGCCCGCGCATACGGGAGGCAAAATACACCGCGTGTAGATAGCGGGACACAGTTAGTGCATTAACTGTGTGCTACGTATGGAAGCGTGGAATTCTGGGAAATCTGACGGGGGTTTCCATTAAATCATACGGGGGAATGTTGGGACGAGGCGAGTGTTCCAGAGTTCTCTCGCACCGTTGCGGCGGGACACTCGCGTATGTTGGGCAATGAATACGACTACGTGTTTGCATAGGTTTCCTGCTGGAGGTGCAATGGACCCGGGAGCACGGGCGGAAGGAAGGGATGGCGAGGAGGGTTCGGGGAGGGTTTTCACGGGGTTGGATTCGTAACGTTGAAGGCGCCCACCGATGGATAAACCGACGAGCGAGAGTGGGCCTCGTGGTGGACGGATGAAGAGCGTACAAGCGGTATGGAAAGAATGAATGAGGAAGATAGACGGCGAAAGATTGGTGGGGTTGAGGGGGGGTATGAGAGACACGGGTATGGGAGAACGGTACGGAGGGAAAAATAAGAGAAGGGAAAGGCGGGCTTGTGTACACTCAGCTGCCCCGGCCTGTTTTTGCCTGGGCGCGAGCGTCCCAAAATGCACTTTCGTTTCATATGCGCTCTTCTTCCTCGACATTCACTCCGGACGCTTCTGTTCGGTTATCTGCTCGACGCGAAGGGGAAGCCACGCCATTCATTACCCGCACCGTATGTGTGACAACGTCAAACATATTCGAGATCCATTTTTATTATTGGGAAGCATGGTTGCGCGAAACGAAGGCTTTTCGGGATGGGAAATGTGCATTATGACGAGGCACGGTGTTAGCTCTTTGACGGTCGCACGTATACCTCATGCAGGAGTCACATGGACAGTCGGAGAGCTAATACAGATTCGCGGAGACTTTTGAAGGATTTCAAACTTTCAGACTCACGCAGCCATTTTTCAGAGACGAACACAATGTTTTGCAAAAACTTATACAGAAACGTTTAGACTTGCGCAAAATTTTTCAAAGACTTTCGGAGACTTATACAGAAACTTTCAGGAACTTTCAAAGGCTTGCGCAGAAATTTTCAAACCTTTTCCGAGATTTTCATAAACTTACACTGAAACTTTTAGAGATCTGAACTCTTGAGCCAAAAAAACTAGCTGGTACGCATATATATATATGAATGGATGCGAGAGATTGGAGAAAATGTCGAAACATTGAAAATTGTCGAGTATCGTTTTGCGTATAAATCCGCAACACCGGGATAAAATCGTTCATCCGTCTGTTCACAGAGCGAAGGCGGTGTTAAGACGGACGGTACATGAGGTATTTCGAGAAAGAAAATTCGCTTCCCCATGGGACACGAGAAGGAACATCGGCACGCCGAATCAAATCGTCGGGTCTAACGGATAGGAAGTCGATGTATATTGTATTCTCGTCTTCCTTCTCACTTGCCGGGAGTAGTTGGGAGAATGCGAGCTTTTACGGGGAAGAAGGGAAAGAGAGTCGGCGCTGAAACGAGGGAGCGAGGTATGAGGCTGAGAAGAAGAAGACGAAGAAGACGTGAAGTAGCGAGGTTACGCTTCGTCGAGCAGACTCTCGCGATATTGCCTCGAGTACGCCCTCGGGATACGCCAAGCAATTCCCGAGGCAAAATAAGAAAAGCTTCGCAAGCTCACAGGAAGAAGAGAAAAGCAAAGGGATGTATAAATATATATATATGTGTGCGTGTATGTGTATTTATATATATATGCATACGTATATACGCACGAAATATCCGGGGCAGTGAAAAACATTGTGAAAAATTTACGCCATCCGGGACCTTGCCCAATATCCATACGCTCTTTGGATCGTTCTCAATATCATAACAGGTTTTAGCGTACAGTTTGCTATGCAAATAACGTGAACTTTTTCAAATTTTTTTCTATCGAAAATTGCAAGAAAACGAGGGTCATGAAATCCTGCGAAAAATAACAGTCGGTCAGAGTCAACATTCGTTTTGGAAGGTAGCAATAAATTTCCACAGTGTTCGCAACAAAAAAAAAGTAAAAAAATAGGGTAAGCTCCAGCAGAACTGATCGATAGGTTAAGACTTTCGAAGGAGTTGATCGCGCTACGGGTAGTTTCTCGTCGACAATGGAACGACCGGAGTTTATCTGCGATGTACCAACTTGCATTGGTATGTTTTGTAGAGCAACTCATATATCATATGTATCCGTTTAGTTATATATAAATATATATATCCATGCACATACACACACTATGTGTATTATATTAACGGGATGGTTCCGTCGACTTTCGGTACCCGAGGGTAGAGAAGCATAGCGGCGTGTAGTCCCTCGGGGACGGGTACAGCGTAGTTATACAGCAAGCAGACGCTTGGAATAGAGATCCAGGATGGTGGTTGGCTGGTACAGACCCCGCCTCTATTGCAAACCCGCTCGTATACTACTTGGTACATACCGAGATTCACGCGAAGCTTCTCTTGTACGAATATATATATATATATATATATATATATATATATATTCAAGGTATGGTAGTCTTCGAAGCTGCTTTCGATCTCATTCGCTTAGCTAAGGGTTGATATGTCTTTACCTACTTAAGGTGCGAAACGAAAGACAGTCTTCATCTGGGTCGAGAGCCACAGTGACGAATTTGGAAACTGCTGTTTCAAAGGGGGGTTGAGGGTTTTCGAAAGTCCCTCGACGGTGCCGATAATACATGCGTAATCCAATAATTACACCGAGATCAACGTCGTTCCGAGTCATAAATATAAGTTCGGGTACATTTTCACGCTCGCGATTATAACGTGTTGCGCATGTCCTTTGCGTGAACTTGCGGAGTGGAATATGTGGTGTGTCGTACACGTAAGTATAAAATAAGGATACCATGTGGTACAATGAAATGTACTTTTTAATCTGGGTAGACCAAACTTTGACGCCGCTTTGAATCTCACTCGTTCACCCAAGGGATGATACGCCTTTACCTACTCAACGAGCGAAACGAAAGGCAGTCTCGATGTCGATTAGTATACACAGTGACGAATTTCGAAACTGGTGTTTTAAATTGTGGCTTCAAGGGTCGTGTGACAATAGCGATAATATGTATATTCGTAATCCAATGATCAAACTGGGATTAGCGTCGTTTCGAGTCACAAGTTCATGTGCATTTTTATCCACTCGAGTAATAAGTGTTGGGCACGTGCTGGACATACTTGGTACATTTATCTTTTACTTTATATGTTGCGAGACGTAAATCTACATTTGTATATTCTACGGTTTCCAATATAAGTCATGACGCATGCGCACAACAAATTGGTATGCATATTTTGTGCTTAACGTGCTATATACTCTAATGTATGTCAACCTTGACGCTGCTTTTAATATCACTCGCTCAGCTAAATGATTATATGATTCAACTGTAAACACAAAATTGTAATGTAATATACCGGACTGGAAGATATTATTTACAAACTGGTACATTAAATTTAATGTACAATTATGATAAAAATTGTATGTACTTTTTCGTTTAAATTGAATTTAGTTATTTAAATTTCTTTCAAAATAAAAACAAGGTTGTCCCAACATTTCAGACACCGATTTTTTATAACAATTGTCTATTAAGTTTGATATGCCAGTTTTTGCATATAAATTATTGTTTGACATAGTGAATATATAATATCAAAAACTATCTATGTAGACTTTCTGCCTGGGAACTATTCGTTACAATAAAAAACACTGTTCTTTTTCTTAGTGTAACGAGCGAGATAATATGCAGCCTTGATAAGTTCGTGCATATTTTTACGCTCCCGATTACAATATGTAGCGCATGCACTCCACAAACTTGTTACACTTTTTTGTACTTCGTACTCACAAAAAAACCTTCTCGATCCGCCAAATGCAAATGTAATTTACGAAAATCTAAAAGGGCACGCGACGAGTGGCGATAAAAGAATTTACCCTTGGTACAATCTATTGAAAGAAAATAATAAAAATAAAAATTCTATTCCTTAAAGATTATAGATAATAAAAGTTTAGTTGAACTGAATTGAGCCCAAGAAGCTATACTCACAATGTTTTAGAATTCTATTCACGATGCTTGAAAAAAAGGATTAAATGTTGATAGGGTTGATTTGAAACTCGAATAAAAAAAGTCCTTCGGAGGTTTATTAAGAAGCACAAAGGGTAAAGAGCCGGAGCCGATTGGCCGGCAGTTCGCGGTCCCACGAATTTGTGTTGAATTCGTGTGTTTCGATGGGAATCGAAGCTCTCTCCGGTGTGGCGTGAGCGAGGGTAGTTGGCTCGTGAAACGAGATTGCACCTATGTATGTGTATGTGTTTACGAGTACATACGACGTCACGCCGCACCCGCGCGACAAATTCACCAAGGTATTAGGTGAGTCCCAATTGCATACGAAGCCGCGGGAGGGAGGGAGCGAGAGTCCCGTATACCCGTTTGCCAGGTTTATCTGTGTCGACATTGTGCGTGTTGACTACGAGTATATTTGCCTAGCAATGGTGAGTAGCGATCCCGCGCGGGGTTGAGAGAAACTGGCACTGCCTCGCTGCCGCCGTCGCCGACCACCGTCGCTGTGAAATATATTGCACACACCGCGCCGCTTCCCTATATCTACCGCGCTACTATCCGGCGGCATCGGCACGGCAATATACTTCCACCGGTATAATAATGGCCGTTCGTATACTGAAATAAATGGAAGATACGATAAGGGACCGGTGGAAAATTTGATGAACATTTTTAAAAATGTATATATATATATTATGTATGTAAATGCAAACAATCTTCGTTCAACATTGTTTGATTCTGAGACTGATAGATGAATCCAAGAGCCAAATAAAGTAAAATACATTTATATGCATAAAAGTGTCCACTTTCAGATAAATCCTATCTCGTCTGACAGAAACGCACATTTATGTGTTTATATTTTCTCTTGGGCAATTTAATTCTTAAGCTGCCACTAATAAGGCCTTAAACTTATCGTTGTATCTGACTCGTGCGAAGAATGTTTGACGCCACTGTACGCGCACGAGGAAAACTCGAAGCGAGGAACTCCTGTGGACAGTAATGTCTCGTCTCTGTCGGGGGTGCGCCCACCGTCTAGCTTGGATCTAATTATCAGTTCGAAAACTTTCGACATTAATGAAACTCCGAATGAGAGAAGCTCGTTCTTTACAGTTTCAGGGAAAACCTTGTAGCCCGAGCGCGTCTCTGCGCCACTCCTCGCTCGTAGGATCGTCTATGGGTCCAGCCGCTCCGCGGGGACGCGACGTACAAACTCCTCACTGAGCCCCCCTTGTTACATTACTCTCGGTGAAAGTAAAATTTAACCTTCCCCGGACTCAGCGATGGTTACAGAGGGATGGACGGACGAAGGCGCGAGAGAGTGAACCTCGAAGACCGAGAAAGCGTCTCGCTCCCGGAGGGTGGAAAACGAACGATAAATCTCTCTCCATTTCGGGAGGACGAGAGCAGCTCGAGGCGAGGAGTTCGGTCGAAGAGAACGAGAACGGCCACGTTGAAAAACCAGGAAAACCTGGAAGAAGGCAAGGAGCGCCGGTACTCGTTCGAATTTCGAATTTACCAGTCTAATGCGACTGAAACTTTACCTCCAACAATCCCATCCTCCAGCGTCTTCGTCCTCCGCCCCATCCGCCGCGTTTCTCTTTACAAGGGGATGAAAAGTTTACGTCGCAGTTGAGCACCGGGATGTACTTTCGTTTCTCGGTGTTTCTTCCTCGCCGACATCCTTCGTCATACAGCTTTTAGTTCACGATGCGTATTCTCAACTAGACAAAGTACTCCGAATTTCCATTCTTCCATTATTATAAGACTTTTCATACTTATCTGTATTGTCCTGCGTTTCTTAAATCTCCTGGCTCATTGTGGGTCATCTCGGTTTCAATCGGTTTCAGTCAGATGTTCGATCAATCGAAGTCTCGGCCTATTACAGTTTCCGGTGATCAAACTTCCAGCCAATTGAAATTCCGATTGATTGAAGTTTTGGCCGATTGAATTTTGCGCAAAATAATGTCGCTCTGATTCGGGATCGTGAGACAAATTCACGCACACATTCGTGCATAGGCAGAGAAAACGATTGTTTTCTTTCCATTTATCTCCGTCCATGATTCGTCGCGTGCCGATTGTTTGGACTTGTATTTCGCCGCACCCGGGTTGGCTCCGAAGCGTCCCAAAGAGTGAGAATATATTCTGCAGCGGACTGTCGAATTCATCACCATGAGAATTCGCGGAAAATTGTTTTTCGTACGAGCACGAGGAAGCTGTAGGCGTCTCGAGGGTCCAACGTGTTTGGAAAATTGGAACTTTTCGTAATTTCGGCGAGTGCACGTAAATGGGGTCCCGTTTTCAATGCTGCACGCTGTATGTCTCCGCAATGTAGCGGCAGCAATGACGTTGAGAGTCCTCGAGGGGCCACGTGGGACTCGCACGCTTCGATTCGGCTCCTGCTCGTGAGGGACGTTCTTCACGAACTAGCCTGTGTCAACGGATGGACGAGCGTGGTTGGCGAGCTCGCGGCCCCTGGCTGTTGTGTTACCAAGCAGCGACACCGAAGAGTCCTAGAAGTGATTCGTTGTCGCGGCAAGCTGAGGTTTTACATCAAACCTCGAGAGTCTTCTTACCCGCCTGCTGGTTTGACACTGCAATGAAAAAATGCTCGATGAGTGCTGAACTGGTAACGACGGAAAAAAAAAATCAGAAAAAAAGTAAAAGAAGTAGAGCGATAATGGACTGTTAGAATTTTTGTAAATACAGAGATTGATTTTTCAAATTAATATAGCATAAAAATTGGTACTTATAATATTCTATCAATTAACCCATGAACGTTGCGCTAATTATGGAATGAAATTTCCAACGGGCTCAAAAAGTACATCGCATAATAATGATAGTGTCCCGGTGATAAGCGTCACGGTGAAAAGTGTTTTTTTTTCAAATACGAGCACTGAGATCGTACCGTCGGGAGTAAAGAAAAGTGGAACCAGAGTGATAATTGCCGATCGTCTATAACAACTCTCCGTTTTTTTCAATCTGAAATCTGAGAATAAAGATACTTGATTAGGCAATCAATGCCCGAACAATAAATGTCTAGTTGAAATATTCTTTCGAGTATACCATGAACTTCTAGTTAAATGCAGAAAGAATTTATTCGACTGGCTCCAAAAGTGCATCGAATAATAATAATAACGACGATAATAATCGCGGTGAAAAAAAGGGTTTTCTCTCCAAATATTTGGCAACGGTAAATGAATCGATGAAAACAGCTTCACTCACCGAGAGGCGGTCTATTCACATTTCGTCAAAGCCATCCTTCCCTGAATAGAGTAATATACTTCGGGAATGACAGCGATTCGGCAGAGAATTATTTCGACATTCGGCACGAGCCGTAAAACGCACGAAAACCCTGCTCGTTGATATGTAAGTACCGTCCCGTTGATCCTTCCCATCCAACATCCAGTATACACCTACTTATTCAAATCCGTAAGCAAATTCAGTGCGAACCGAGCAATATGTAGCGTTTAGCGGTGCATTATATTATCGGTTGGGCCCTTAAAGGGGGCTGCTCCGAGACTAACTCCCCCGTGTACCGGTACCGCGTCCGAGGGTGAGCTGATGCTAGTCGGGGGTGGTCATCGTGCGGCCTGTATACCCGGGACAACAATACCTATAACCCCGTCACTGGTGATCATGCTATTCATATATATATAGATATGTGTGGGTTACACATTGTGAAAAAAATTAGTATGAAAATTAATAAACGGTATTAAACGCTTTTTACATAAACTGTTTGTGAAATTTCAAACACATGTGTGTTGCTATTTCGGTAAAATTCTTATTTTTAAAGATAATTTCTGTAAACTTCATAAGAAATTGTTTTTTGCAATTAAATATATATATACATATGTATATAAACTGATTTCTAATAAACAAAAGAACGAATCCAGGACCATTTAACGAGCAAGCTGATATAAAAAGCGCCCTTTTGCTTCTTAACGGTGTATATATGTATATATATATATTGTCTGAACTCGGTGACTACGAGTGGCAGGAAACTCCCTTTAGGCTGGTCTTCTATTTAACGCGTCCAGTGTGCTCTCTCGCAGTTCCAACCCCAGATCGTACTCCGCGGACTCAGCCGGACTGAACGGAATAAAAGGTGGAGGGGTTACGCTATCGCTGCCGGAGGGTACTAAGCCGCCCTGTCGCTCAGGCTTACCCCTGTGATTTGCTCATATTATATTCGCGGCGTTCCGGATTCGGTACAGAGAGTTCTATACGTGTATTTATGTGTACATATATAGTGGTCGGGCATTGAGGCCCGGCGCCTGGGGGTGAAGACGCGCATACGGATATCACAAGCTTACCCCGAATTTGGACCCGGCCAATCTGGACGATTGTTTTGAAACACGCTCGATCTCACAAAACGGCGGCCCCCCTCGGCGGGTCACGGGGGTTAAGTCATACCGATAAATTTATATATATGGGGCTGTTATTGGCTGATTTCGTACCGCACTAAATGCAAATTGTTTTCCGTTCGGAACCTCATTCTAGATCGAAGTGAAACGTTTTTAGAGTCAGAACGATCGGAAAGATTGTTATTCCAATTTATTAAGAATGAAACCAATTTTCTCGTAAGTGATATAACTTGAAGCCTTGGTATATTTCTCATGGGTTAATTACTTCACGAGCGAAATTTACTTTACTCGACTTGGTGCGGGGATTGGCAGTTTTACAAACGCTTCAAGTGCGCGAAATCCCCATGCTTTGAGGATAAGAAATCAATGTTTTGAGGATAAGAAATCATAATAATTGCCATTATTATTTTTGTTTAATGAGTGATCGAATTTGAGGCCATTAGAATTGTTGTATTCCTTAGAGTTTAATTACTTCACACGAGGAATTTACTTTATAAATTCCCGTCGAGAGTCACGGTACGAGAATTCCCATAGGTCCTCGAAGCGGAATCGACTCTCAGCACGGTACAGAGAATCATAATTACGTAGCTGCGGATTTTCGCTAGATATTTTCGCCTTTAATTTTTTTTTTTTTTACGCACGGAAGAATTTACATTTTTGTATATTCTAATGAAGGATTTTTTTCGAGTCGACTCTCATTTAGATAAATCGACGAAATCATACATCAGGTTTTAAATCCTCATATTCAATTTACGAACCCCACGGAGTTCTTCATACGCAAGCAAAGAGAGATAATGAGAAAAAAAATTTCACGGTTCTCGGGAAAACTGGCGAGCTACCGAGGTGAGATTTTTTTTTTTCACCTCGTACAATTTTACTCCGGCGAGGACGGTGGAAGTGCGCATGCGTCGAGTGTACGTGGGTCTCTCCTTGTTAGCACTTAATTAACTACCGCCGGTCCGAGCGATGTCTCCTGAGAACAGAAGACCGCTACTGCTGGTCGCTCTTGCTTCTCTCCTCCTCTCACCACTTCGAGAAATAATAAACCCGACGGAGAAGAAAACATCACGGTTCGGACTGGACTTCGTAGGAGTGCAGAGGATCTCCCCCCACGTATAAGTCTCACACACGCGGTAGTACAATACACCCGGCCGACTCGGACACCGTACGCCACGCTGCGTGAATTAATAACTCGCGAGCTCTCCTCTCGCTGCATCTTGAAATCTCGAGTTTCTAGGAATTTCTCGGTAATTATAATTAAGTATTAATAGACGTGCGCGCACTTTGGAAGCAAGAAAATGTGTAGATTTTTCAGTATTATTATTACTTTTTTTTACTATCTTCGTTTAGACTGTCTTGGCGACTTTGAAATTTATCCATTATTAATGCAATAATTATTGAAATATTTTTTAGAAAGTCGTATATGGGCACAATCCGTTCGACACCCAGCGTTAATTGATAAACTCTCCGGTTCTACTCTCGTTGCATCTTGAAATCTCAAATTTTCAGGTATGTCTCGGGCATTATAATCAAGTATTATTATTATTGCTATTATTCGTAATATAATTATTATTGTTGTTGTTATTTTTATTATTATAAAGATCTTAATTCAGCGCGGATTAACATTTTTCAACTCCGAGAATTGTCAATGCAATTATTATCATATTTTTTCTTCAATACATATAAAAAATGTTTTGGAAAATCATAAAGCATGTACGACAAATCGTACATGGAAACAATCCGTGCGCCACGCGCCATGAATGAACAACTCGTGAGTTTTTCTCGCCGCTTCTCGAGATCACGCCTTTTTAATATTTTTTTGAAAATTATAATCAATAATTGGCGGTCGCGATGCTTTGATAAGGAAATAGTCATAATTATTATCTAATCCTCCGACCCTTCTTCAAACATCTTTCAGAATCATCGGTGCAACTTTTGATTTTTTTTTTAATGCTTATAAAAATAATTTGGTAAATGATTCTAAATGCACAGTTGCCGCGCGATACGATTTATTTTTCCGTATGTATGCCGTGCGCACCTTCACGGTGGATTATTGACACGAACAATATTTAATATGAAATTCGTAAATATAATGTATCTTTACTGGTTTAATATGTTATCCGCAAACAGCCAGGCTTGTACGTATAAGCACCAATGTCTACGTATACGTGGCGTAAATAAGTCGGTAGTGTAATGCGAGTTACACATGCACAAGCGAGGAGTCGCACTCCAACAGTCCACCTGCCGTCGCTCCCGGCAATGTAAATTTGTTACTATTTCTAACTCAAACACTCGAAAAAATTCTAAAGGATCATTCTCGTCGTGGCACTACGACGCCGGAGCGTTGCGCTTCGAGCTTCGCCAGGCGATTGACGCCCAGCAAATATTTGCGGTAATTCGTAGGATTGTTCGAGCGATTGTTCGAGTCAACGAGAGACTGACCATACACTCTTTAACGCCCCCTTCCCCACTCCCACCTCGCAGTCAACGTCGATAAGTTTGTCAAACCTAACTCGTCACTTTCCTTTTCCTATTTTACTCGTGACTACGAACTGATTGGTATTCACGCAAAGTTGACTGAGACTTAGAAATTATCTATAAAGTTGTCGATCGATTATCGATAATTACCGATAAAAAAAGTTACCTAGAATGATGAGGAAAAATGGATTAATTATCATCATCTGTATGTTTGGATCTAAAAGTATTATTATTATTACTGATATTCTCTTTCTGTCGTGTGTATATATTTCGTATTCCTAATGTTCTACGTCTTTTCTTTATATCATACATTTTTTTTGTACTTACGACATGACTGTTTTTTTCATTCGAATTTCTTGGTATATACGCTTGGAAAACCACTAATCCTCTACTGATAATTATTATATCAATTTACTAAGGTACGTTGGAAAACCTACCGTATTAATATCACCACTACTGCTGGTACTACCGAACGTTTAGATCGTGTCGATTATTGGTCCGTAAATGTTGCAAGAAAAGCTTCTGCGAGGAACCAAGATTCGATGGTAATCTTGTAAAGGCTGAAACGGTCCAGCTTGAAACGTCGAGTTGATGGTCCTTGGCTCAAGAAGACTGCTTTGAACTGATTGATAGAACGATCGATCGGTAGTGTTGGACACGAGCCTGAAAAAAATAAATTATTAATATTATAATATATGTGTTTAAAGAATACAACACGAAATAAATATAAATATCTGCTTTCAAATAATATTAATTAAATATGTGTATTCGAGCTTCTTAAAACCACCTGATGGCTGCATGAATATAGCCCTTCATCAATGGACCGTAATGCTACAACTTCGATAAGCTTGTGCAGTGTTTAATGAAGGCCATGGCAGCAATGGTAGACGCGACAAAGTTTTCTACATCTCAATCATATCCCCCTCAATCAGCTCGCTTAGGGTTATTAACGAGATTATTTCGCGGCAACCAAATAATTTCAGTTAGTTCCGATCCGAAGTAACTCACGACGAAAATTGATAAATCTTGATCTTATCCTTTTCAATTTCCTCGCCATACCCAAACATCCAGAGTCATTGGTTGGTTTGCTCGCGAGCCGTTAATATGGAAATGAGACTAATTTGATTTTAACAAACGTCCCGCGAAACGCTTTGTATTAGTTCTGCACATATAGACACGTTCATTCCACCCGACAGAAGTTTGACGACAAAATATTTGTCGCTCAAACAGCGACGGATCCTGAGAGTCCCTTCGTCGTGCGCGCCCATTACGTCGTCAGTATATACGCACTGTACTATCATCGTTTACACGCACTCTATCCGCACGCGTGTCTGTGCCAAGTGTATTCGGTAAGTATTACCGCTCGCTAGTATGTTCCATGTACCACGAAATTAATGGCACGGTGTGTCCCGTTGCTGGTAACGATGAGGGTTGCATTTCACTACGCTGTTGAAATAAAATTATAAATTTATTATACCGAACTCGAAGTTTTTATGCAAAGTGGGGCCTACAACATAGTGCACAATGGTCATAAAATCCAAGTAAATTGGTGAAAGTACCTTCATATTTAATTTGAAGGAAATGTTTCAAAATACAATATCTCTAAAGTTTTTGAACTCCTATAAGTTAATCTTTCATCATAGTTTTATCGAATTTAATATGCCATTTTATGCATAAAAAATGTCGGTAGAAGGACTTTAAATTTCATAGGTTTTTTTTTGTTTCTTCTTTCGTTTCTTCTTTTTTAAAATTACTATTGTGGAAAAATTTACTATTGTTGCAAATTTTTTTTAGAAATCTCTCATCTCAAAATAAGAGCAGCCATTTTGCTCCAAGGTTTATTTTTATAATTTTTGTTGGATCCATAAATAACGATAAAGAGAACGAAAAAAATCCACGGCAAATAAGTGTCAGCGAAAATGAAGCTCGCTTGTTGTTTGTGCATCTAAAAAATTGTATCACACCTTCGCGTCAATTTTTTATTTATATTTATCCTTTTTTTCCGTGTAAACGTGATATTACATTTACATGCGTCGAATGTGATCGATGAGAAAATGTATTACTTTGACTTGCTTTAGCTTCAGGACAGTATACTTTCGGAACCCTTTTTTAATTTAATTAAATGTTTCATTTTTATTTTTTTAATGAAGGCAGTAATTTACTTTTCGCAAAAACGTTTGAACCTTTTAGGGGCCCTCTTCAAAACAATGTCTATCTTGTCTCTGATTCAATAAAAAACTTATACATGTCAATATATTTTTAATTCGTTATATTCGTCAGTCCATTCCTTATAATCAACCTTTTTCCCAATTTACCTGTTTCTTTTCATTATGATTTCTCCGTTTTAGCTGTTCACAGTGCTCTTATTAAAACGTATATTATTTGAATGTATTTCTATTGTATTTCTTCGATGTATCAGATGTATCAGCTAACGGAGGGATTATTCGCGTTTCCCGTACGAGAAATCCCTCGAAAGATGGAACTTCGACCGTATCAATTTCTCCATAATACAATCAGTCAGATCAATCAATCCATGAATATCGCTATGATTTAGTTCATATTTTTGAATCTCTATATATACTTTTTTTCTTCTCTCATGTGAACGTATGAAATTATGAATTTGAGACTAATCTTTTTCGAGTGCGAGGTCTTTGAAACTTGAAAATTGGTTGCAGAGTGTCCGGAAGCATGAGGACAAGCCAAGAGAGGTGTTTTTTGCGTTTCCCGTGAATTACTCGAAACCCGGAAGGGAAAAGCGCGTTTATCGAGGAGCGCACGAGCACAACGTTGAATGCGAGGGCAGTGTTCAAGCACAATTGCGTAAGTGGCCGATACTTAGAGGATAGCTTTGTGGGAGGCACGTGTCTCTTAGAGTTGGAACAAATAAGGGGAGTACACAGCGCGCAGCTCGACGCTACCTTGGCAACGGCACGTGTTAACTAGGCTAACCAAGATAATAACTCATTACGAGCGTTTAGCGTTAACGCTGCTACGGGCGACAACGTCCGACGAATGGTTTCTTCTCAATCGGCCCCGAGACGGTGTCTCCCGACGAATGAACTTCTCGTCAATTTGCCGCACAGAAAACTACACCGTGGGGTGCAGATTTCTATGGCAAATACCGGCACCAACGGCGAAGAAGTCCAGTCTCGTTAGCGACTGATTCGAACTTTTTCATTCCTACGCGAAATCACAGTCCGATCTTCCGTCGATCCTCCATGCGAAGTAACGCACTATCTTGCAAGAGATAACGGTGTGCAAGGGCGGTAAAATTCTGCCACGCAGGATACTGAAACAGAATTTTTGAAAAACTAAAATGAGTTATCCAATCGTAAGTGGAAAAACTATAATTCCAACAATTTAAAAAATGTTATGTTCCAATGCACAAGGCAACACTGTCAAGAAATAATTCTGCCACCCGCAATACTGAAACAGAATTTTTAAACATTAACTACAAAATTATAAGTGAACGATATATCGTTTGAATAATAAACAAAACCTTTGGGTAACGGTGCACAAACAAGTAGGGTCGAGGAACAATTCTGTACCTGTTGATATTGAAATAGAATTTGAAAGAAAAAAATGTTCAAAATGTTATTATAAAATCTCAAGTGGTTGATATATCGTTCGAATAAAAAAAATGTTACGCAAGGAAACATACGTGAGGCACTCGAGCTGGCAATTATTTTGTAACGCGATAAGAAAGACCCGTGATCTATAAGCGAGGTGTACGTGCGAGAATCGAGAATTTCGACTTCTTTATTAGGATGATTATAGTGCGGGGGCGGGAGTGAGGGGACCGTCAAACATGGGTGATGTTCTTTTTGCGAGACGGCGCTCGACGACGACGTTCGACCGCGTTCACATATGGCCGCGGAAGGTCGAGTGACGTACGCTAGTACCCCGGCTGCGCAAATATTGATCGAGGTGTCGGCGTGTCGAAAAATTCCACCGAATGGGAATAAAGTTGAGAGGCGTCGGGAGAGAGGAAGAGAGAGAAACCGCGTTGCGCACCCAGCGCGTTTTTCAACTATGCCTCAAAATCGTTTTCGTAACGCGTCGACGAATCCCTACCGGTTGCCGCACCGACTATTCGACTACCGAATATCGCGCTCCAAAATTTGTCAACAGAAAATATTGATACCCCGATCGCCTGAAAGAACGAACCTTCAGAAGTCACACCCAATCGTCTGGTAGTCTTATAACAATATTTGTTAAAACGGCGCCGAAACACCGATGAAAATCGTTCATAAAGACCGAATTAGAAGCCGAAGGTGTTGAGGTCTGCGGATCGATATCATTGCGGGCGCTTTCGGCCTTATTTCTCTAAGCAAAAAAGTGTGTAGTGTTTTTAAATCAACATTGTTAGAAACATTTGTATGCAACTTAACGTACTCGTATTGGAAGTTTTTACGCATAAAGCGGTATAATTAACGCCGTGCACAATAACGATGAAAAATTAAGATACGACATATTAGAAAGATTAGAAGGTGTTTACTTTTAATAATTTAATTTTATGTTGCTATATATGAAAGTATGTTGAACCCAATAATTTACCAAAAAATTCCACGCGCAAATCCATTTTTCATCACAATTGTACATTAAATTTAATATAATTTAATTTAATTTAATATATAATAGTTTTTCCATAAAAGTGTCTTAATTCACAATTTCGTTTACCAGTGCAACCCAATCATTTAATTCCAATGACAGTAATTATCGAAACCGAGTCGTACTACCCGTGAAAACGATTTTGGAAGCTCGAGTTCGTAGCCAAAGGTCTCAAGCTCTACAGATCGCAATCCTTGCTGGGGGTTTCGCTTGTTTCTTTTTTTTTATCGATGCTCAAGTGCAGCGCCGTTATTGCGACGGGGGGACGTTTGCGGCCGTTTACACGGCACCCAGCTGTGCCCCGTCTCGAGCCCCCGAGCTCGAAGCGAACCCCGTGTCGAGCGGCGTCGAAGCTACCACGAGCACGGGGGTGGCTCGACGCGTGCTTACCCCTCGCTGCGCGCTTGCCACCTGTTCGGCTCGAACGGTCCCGAGTACCCGGCCTCGATTCACTATACCGCTGTACCTATTCTACTACTCACTAACGCAATAACAATAAAGACGATAATAATAATGATCACGAAAATAATAAGTATGAGCGGTGTGCGGCGAGATAATTCAATTAACTAATACGCTTACAGCACGATACTTGATACCGATAAAATTTATCTAATAAGCCAGTTAGGATCACCCTAGACCCCGCGCACCCTTCGAAAAACCCGACTGCTTCGTAGAAAATTAATTTAACCGATCTGCAAACAATGAGTGTGACTTTGGCCCATTTACTTCCGATGGATTTTAACATTTATTGAAACAACACCTTTTACATGTATTGCAATAATACTGCTATGTGCGTTAATAAGACATGACTCGGTGGGTGCGTTATCATTGCGGTTAAAAAATATCTTCGTACGATAAGCGAATCCGTAATTGATGATGATCGACTTTCATCGATTATTGGGTACCCTAATAAATTATTTCCCAATTGAACGAACAGCGAAGTGAAGATGTAACGCAAACTTGCATTCAAGTGTATTTGCAGTCAAAGCTTTAGTTGCCATGAAACGCAAACGCAGCTGCACCGAATCGCAGCGTCAGTTTCTATTTTTTCGTATTGATTCATTCTGCAATGTTTAAATATTTTTTTATCTCGTAATTTTTTAAACAACTCCGTGTCGCAATTCATTGTACTTAAAAAAAAAAATTATTGTATAATTTTGCTTTTGCCATTCGCGTGGTCGACTTCCATCGATCATAGACTACCCCGATAAATTATTTCCTAATTGAACGAAAATCGTCGCGCAGATGTAAAGCAAATTTGCATTTTAGCGTGTGTGGAGTCGAGAAGCTTTGGCTGCGACGAAACGCAAACGCAGCTGCACCGATTCGCAGAGTCGTTTGTAATTTTCCGTTTACACGGTGTTTCCGCATGCAATCGTTTGATGGTGGCCACCGCAGAGAAGATTCATGCGCCGGCTCGGTATCGCTCTATTTATCGATTAATAAATGCGCATTAACGGGGCTGTAACTCTCTACGGATTATCGGAGCGCTTCGCGTCAATAAGCTAGGATTAATTAGAATTTCCCCGCGCTAAGAGCCCACGTGCTCGTTCTCGACTACGATCTCCACTGTAATATATTCTCGTTCTCGCGCGCGTGGAGTCTGAAGAAGACTGTCGAGTACGTCCATTACGTCATGTTACACGAATATCCCACGATAGTCGAGCTGCGTTGGTTACATTTAAAAGGCAATCGTCTGTGGGGACGCAAATAAGGGTGAAATTAATCGCCGGACACCCCCCCCCCTGCCCCACGCACGCTCGCGCGCGCGACCCGACACGAGGTACCCGAAAGGCGGTCCGAAGCTCAATGAAAAACACCAGCACCTTTCGATGGTGCTCTCGTCGTGTGCTCCACCGGAACACAAGCCGAGGACCAATTCCCCGAGGCGACGAAGGGCTCTCGCTGTGCTCTCCCACGTTCTCTTTCGCTACGGATTTTCCCATCGTACAACTTTATGTACGGATCGCGTAATTATTTTTCGAAAAAGACGATTTATCTGTCATCGTACAGTAATTGTCTAACTATTATGTAAGCAAACCTCTCTCTGTACCTATCTCTAACGCTTTCTCAATTATTTTACGCAGAAAATACCATTGGTCTATCATACAATAAAATGTCTCGAGCATTATCGAACAGCAACCATACATCAGTCGATTTATCGTTTATCCCATTATGATCCTAAAATAACGTTCGCAATATTTTTTATGTCTTTGTACGATTGATTGTAAAATGTATTCGTGTGTCGAGACAAATTTGAATTAAAAAGTCTATCGAACGGCAGAAGGGAAAAGAGAATGTGGATATATATACGATTTAATAAGTTTCGACGGTGTGCCGGTAAGGACCACTCGACGGTACACCGAGGCATTCGATGATACTAATTCCCTGAGGCGGTCGGCGCACTTTGGAGCGTGCGTAACTCGCGTAATTTCCCATGCGCAGGACGTATGTCTTCCTTTTTTTAAAGAGGGGTGCGCGACTACAGGGATTAGGGGTGTGAGGACTGCGGCACGCGCACGCTCGATTCCTCCGTCTCGTGCGTTCACCATGGATGACCGGTACTAACGCCCACTATGCGTATACAGCACAAGCACTGGCTGCTTCGCACATTCATTTCCAAGCAAAAGTTCAATCATTAAAAAATGTCAACACTTCGCGTTATGCCAAAAATCTGAAGAAAATCAGCCACGTCAAAGACGTCTTCCACTTTGCATAGTGACAATGTCAAAAAGCTACTATAAAATCTTTTAAAGATAAATTGTTGTAAAATCTGAAAACTTTAATTTTTTCATTTTGAATAAGTTCCTTGATTTCTTTCGAATTCGTACGAATTTTTTCAGAATTTTCTTGCATCACAATCTTTTTTTTTCAAGATCTGAGAAATCAGCGTGAATGCATGGATTTTGGATATTCTTTAGTGTTAACAATCTTACGATATACACAACATTTCAAGCATTAAAAAAAAATGTTGATGGTAGATTTTAAAATGTATGAAATTTCTAATAACATTCATGTGGCTCCTCGAAAATCAATGAATTTATTTAAAAAGAGAAAAAAGATTTACTGATTATTTGTCCAACATAATTTTATTTTTGCATAGCTTGTTAATAACATTTCGACATTATTTTCGTATTTTCGAAAAAAAAATTACAGTTTGAACCGCCGTCAAATTCGGAAATAATGCGTGTAATTTCTTAGAATAACAACGAAAGTATTTTGGGATGAAAAAATTAAAGGTTACTTTATTATAATTTCTCAAAAACCTTTTAGTTAAATATCATTAAAAATAGATGATCTTGATATGATTAATCCGGCTGATTTTTTTTCTGATTCCAGGCACACCGCCAAGTACTGGAATTTCGTTCAAATTAAACTTTTGGTTGGAAATTCGTATCTCTTGCATCCTTGAATGCACACCCTTTGAACCCCGATAATGCCGGACGAGGGCACTGACGCTTCTACTATACGAAGTTCAATTTAATATTGCAAACTGGAAACGGAGTGGGAACGAAAGCGAAAATCGTCTCGCTGCTCTCGGCTCCGACACGCGTACCTCGCGGAGGCCCCGAAATGTTTTGACAGAGCATCGGGTGCACGTGGCGCTTGGCTGTTTGTAAAACATCGACGGCTCTTCTTTGTGCCAGGAGAGCTCGCTGATGTATATTAAGCGTTCTCGCACACCCGCCACGTGCCACTGCCAATCGTTCGCCATTGTTGCGGCTCGAGGGCCGGTTAACGATAGCCCTTCACGCATACCTCCCACACTCCCGGACCTTTTCTGGGAGACTGTACGCTGGTCTCTACAAGGTGCCTATAATCGCTCCGATATGCTGTGATTTTCTATATTTTTTCTTTGTCACAGACGAACTCAGTAATTCACCTGAAACAAAGAACAAATATCGTGTTAGTAAACAAATTGAGGGAATATCGAACGAGATATTAAAAAACCATTATGCGACAAACGATGATAATAATAATTCTCGTTGTACTCTGAGGAGGAGAGTGAATATAATTCTGCCAACGGGTAATTCAATCTCATTTATGGTCTCAGAACCAAGAACATCGACCGCCGATCTCATTGCGAGTTAAATTTTTCGGAGCAAATGATCATCGGAAATAAAGTTTCATGTTAGAAAAAGTATCGAACGGGATTCGGTTATTTGCGGTGCGATAAAAAATATACATATTTGGCCTAAAATCGCTAAAAAATATGCTTCTCTACCCATCTCTTTTCAATAAAACGACTTTCCAAATATCTGCTTGTTACGGACTACAATGAACAATCACTTTCGGTCCAACCCAACAAAGGGTAAAGAGTACGTATAATTCTACTAACGATCGATTCAATCTCACTTATACTCTCGAAACCGACATCATCGAGAGTCGCTCAGTCTGCGTCGAATTTCGCACGGCAAAATGATTATCGAAACGCTGTATGCAAATGAGTTGCGTTCCAATTTTCCCTCGACGTCCACCACTTTGCTGATCTCGCTCGAAATGTTATACTCCCAGTGCCCCCCCCCCTCTCTTTATCCAGCCTATCCCAGCTCTACGTTCACGACCACATTTATTAATTGTTTATTTGCCACTGGTCCACTCGGCGTTGGTTTAATCGCTCCGATCGTTATGGAAATTCGATGACCGGGAATCCATCGGGACCTAACGGGAATAAAATTTGTCGACGTTTGCGTGTACAACCAACCCCTCTCCCACCCGCCCGCTCAGACAAGTCTCCTGATGGCCGATGTTTGTACACCTCGTTCGCGGTTGTTTCAGGGCTTTGATGATATATACATATTATAACTAGCCTCGAATTTACCGACGATTTTACTAATTATCGAGCAATCTCGGTGTTATACAACGCCATCGAAATTTCCCTCTCTGTGTATTTCCCCTGGCAAGTTCGAGCGGAATATCGATGATGCAAAAATTTCAACCGATTTCGCCTACAACTCCCCGTCCCCTCCGCCCCCTGCTCTCCTGATTTCAACTAAGGTGAAGGCACCAATGCTCAGAGGGTTATGATCATTCCCAGATACCAGGAGTTAGTAATTGGTCAAAATGACATTTTTTTTGTGGACTTAACTAAAAGCAATATTGAGCTCATAGTTTCTAATTTCCAAACTTTCATCGATTAATTATAAAAAGATAATTTTTTTTTTTACGAAAGAAAATAGCAAGAGTCCAAATCCATTTAGTCTATGGATGCGGATTTTTAGCACGCCCGTAGAATCGGACACTGCATGCGCTTCAGAATTCTGATGTACGCACTTAACTACTGCATATCACAAGAAAGAATTTCATTGCCAGTTATTACGTGAATCTACGACAACATTATAATTACACGAAATAATACTAAAGACGAGGTAGATTATAGTGAATAATCATTTGAATCGCAGCGGATATCCTTGACGTTTAAAACATTTGTTGCAACGGATTCGCAAAAATATTAACGGTCTTTTTGATAATCTCAGAATGGGACTCATTCGTTCAGTTTTTCACAAAATGATCCGTAATTATTGCTCGACTTTGATAAAATCCTCTTCCTTCAAAGATGCTTGAGAAATTCACCATCCAGATATTCGATACTATTTTCTGTTTCTAAGTGACAGCCTTTTGCATATCCAATGACGATATTTTTTTATAAAGAAACAGCCATAATATGCAGAGGGCGCATTTGTCGAGTATCTTTCGAAGAAGGAAATGAGTCGTGATGTTTCAAAATTGAGGAAAAATTGAGAATTGTTCTTGGAAAATCCTGAACGAAGTTATACCATTGTGGAAATATGCACAAACCCGTTAATATATTTGCAAATCCATCGAGGTTAACGTGTATCTGGATAAAGAATACCCACTCTAATACAAACAACCATCAATTATGGTAAATGAATGCGAAAAAAATTTTACGAACAATTTGAAAAATATACTAGTCTTCACGATAGCATCGAACGTTTTAATCTCCTTACATTCAGAATAATTTTACTATAACTAGTGTTTAACGGCGATCGAACACCAATAATAATCTTACTATAAAGAGATGAAAAAAAAAATTTACAGAAAAAAGCCGAAACAGTCGTCACACGGATCCGCGAGACGTCGGAAACTTTGTAGGGGTATACAATGTTCATATTGTTTGCCGAACGAAAAGTAAGTAATCTCTTCCTCCTTCTCTCCCCCCCCCCCCCCCCTCACCGTCACTACGGACCCTCGATAGAGTCGTACTTGGAGTTACCGTTCACCAGAGAAGCTTCCACGTTTTACGCGCTTGTTTACGTGGCGTAAATAAGCAAACAAGAAATTGCGAATGACGCGTCGAGAAGAGCCCAGTGAGGGCCTCATCGGAGGGGCACGACCGGCAAGCCGGAGTATTGCCGCAACTGCGCGCATCGACTTTACTTGGAAGACGTGGTTACACACCGTTGTTAACCGATTTTTTTTACGGACGAGAAGTCCCAAGTTTGCGATAAAAGAAAGAATACTCAACGGAGACTGGGATTGAAATAGTGCAAACAAGAGGAACTGATAGGGCAAGAGGCGAAAGACCGATGACTTTATTGCACGATAGCGCCGAGTCCGGGATGTCGGGATGATTGAACTTTGCTGATGCTACTATAATTTTTTTTTCCAAGTGAAGACAAATTTTATAGCGCTTTACTTTGTCGAGTCTCCGGATGCGATTCCTTGAAGTCGAGAGATAAAAGGATAACTGGAATACTACTGGCTGAAGAACAAGGCGGATATGGAAATTGTATCCGTGTTAGAAAAAATATTGTCATTACATAGTGTTGGGATTTGTCGGCTATAATTGAAGGGCTAAAAAAAATGAAGAAGGCTTAAGATTACGAGCGTACGACCAAGGGCTGGACCGCTAAGAGACCCTGAGGGTAGATCTTCCACGCGTGGCGAACCGCCAACGCGCTTGCGGTCCGGCAATCGCCGAAGAACATTCTCCCCTATGGTGAGAAGGTGCTTCTTTGACCGTTACACAGACCGCAATCTTCTCCGTCCTGCGGGCAACCCTTATTCAATTTAGGCACTCAATGAGAAACTGTATAGATCCTTCTGGGTAAAGAGTGGGGCACGATTGACTGCTTGAAAAACACACATTCATAACATTGTTTTTTTAGTTAAAAGTTAAGTTCCCAGTGATCAAATTCTTGCGCGATATTTAATTTCCAACATCTAGCCCCGACGTCTGAAATCCAGAAGGAAAATTTTGAAAGGATGTATTCTATTCTGTGGGATGAAAATCTTTGTCATACTTTGAGCAAAGTCTTCGAGCTTGGCCCGAGCGCTTGGGACATAAGGGGGTTGCAGCTGTGAGGTATATATTGTATATATATACAGAACGATGGTTCTGGTGAGAATACGTTAGTGCGGTGGATGGATAGGTTTGGAGGGAGAGGGAGGGAGACCGAAGCATGCCACGGCTGAAGTCTGTTTGCTCATGAAATATGCAGACATGCACCCTCCATAACTGCTCGCAAGCTCGCGGAAACTTGCGTGCGGACGTCGATCTCGTGCTACAGCAGCGTAGCTACGAGGGCGACTCTATATGTGCTTCCGGATTTTCTGTACTTTCTCAAGAGGAGAAACTCATTTACGAACGACAGGGTTCAAAACCCCCGTCCCTCCCCAACCCTCCGGGATTCGAGGACATCGATGCGAAAGTTCGATCTTCAAACGAGCATGGTTATTCCTGTGTGCGCAATTTATCAAATTCTAGAGGTGAAAAGTTAAGGGAGTTACGAAAAAATCGGCGTATTCATATCTGTACGATCTCCAACTCTATCGAATGACAACTCTGCTAAAAAATATTACCAGCGGAACAACTCTATGTGATTGAAATTTTAGAATTAAAAAAAAAATCGTTCGATACTTTCGTTTGTGTAGAGTTTAACCGTTGTTTAACCGTAAAAATTCAAACCGAACTGGAAGTTTCTTTAAGCAAAGACTGACAATTAACTTTAATGTACAATCGTTATGAAAAGAGAATATTCTTTTTTTATAGAAATTGAAGGTGTTGAGTGCCACGGTGACTGACGCAGCCGGTATGGAACGTTCAGTGTCAGTCACCGATGACTGACGTGGCACTTAACGTGTTAAGTAAATTGTTAAAAATGAAGTACGTTAATACTGAAATTAAATGAAACTCTCCAAAACAAGATATTTCCAATGTGTTCGATACATCGAACACGTTCTTCATCCCAATTGTACATAAAATATAAAATACCAGATGTTTCATAGAAACTTCCACTCTGGTGCATTAAATTTAATACGTTTTTTTCACATATTACTCGAGTAATTCGTTAGATTTGTGAGTGGTATCGCCATAAACGTCCGAAAAAAAATGAAAGTGGAGAAAATCATTCTCGCTTCCTCGAAAAAAAATTCCATGACAGTCACGCGTCACCCGAAAAGCTTGTCCGATCTTTCGTGACCTTTCGACTCCTGGGCGCGAACCATACATCACGGATACTCGTCGAAGCGCCTTTAACTCCTAATCACACAATAGCTAACAACTGCCCTGACTCGTTGAACTCCGAACTCTGCTCTGTTCTTATCTCGGAGAAGCCGATAAAGATAATTTCAATATACAAAATTAAAGAAAAACTCCTATTTGCAAAACTACTGTCCTTCACTGTCAACCGCCGCGATTGCACGTAACAACAGTCGCATGACGGTATCAAAGGACACAATTCATATTCCACATTAATTTTTTTCTATAGTTCCACAAATGTCACACCGATAATCATACGAGCCAGACAAACTTTTATTGCCCTTATGGCCTTCCGTCCCGCGATACGACTAATAAAACGATTTTTTTATTACTCGCTTCTTTATTCTATAAGCGATGGTAATCGAGAGGGTCTAGATTTCGTTCCGGGTTAATTGCGATAGCCGAGTCGAAAAAGTGTTTGTTCCTACAAACAGATTGCTCGGCTCAGGTGCCCGATTGAGGTGTCCCATAAAAAAAAGTCCTCGCACTTAGAAATCGAGGGGGGGCTGATGAGGAACATATGCCGGTCTCGTGCAACGAGCGCGAGCCTCAGCGCGGCTGGTCCGTCGTGACTCCGGGCGACGGTGACGTGACCGACGCCGGGCCATTCGTGCTGCCGTGTCTCGGACAGTGTGCTATTGGACTCTGCAAACTTTGCGAAAGGGGTACAAAACTGTAAAGCCGGACGGCGTAAACGAGCCAACAGAGACAACGGGGTCGTGTCTGGAAGCCAATCGGGTTTACGCTTATGTGCGCTACCCGTTCGTTTTTCGCTATTAGCCTTGCGTCATCATGTTCATGCGCCATATGTCGTGTGCGACTTGTAAATAAGCGTCACGTCAATCGGCGAAGGTGTCTCGTGTTTTTACGTCGACGACGAGAAATCGAGACGACGGACTGCGCGGTGCACGCTCAAAAAGAGCCTCAACGGGACACACTTCACGTGCGCGGACATCGCGCCGTGCCGATTTGCGATTGTGTAAACGGAGCGGCGGATAAAACAGAGGCCAAATCGGGTCTCGTGATTATGGCAGGACACGAAAGGTCGATCGCAAAGTTTCCGGGTAATTTGCACGGTTTGTTGCGCGTTAACGGGGATGGGACGGCGATTACGTGCTCTGAGCCGCCCCGGCGATTTGTTCGGGAAGCCACGGACGCGGGAGAGTCAGCGGGATTCTCGATGATCCGGCGATTAATTTTACGGAGGATTAATAATCAAAGACTTTTCGGAGACACGAGTTAGGGAGAGACAACAAACTATCTTGTCCTACATTGATGCTTTTTCGTAAATAATATTTTTTTTAAATAATTGTAATTTGACAAAATGAAATGTTACCGCGATTTTTGGTTTTGTGCGATAAAATACGCCGCAAGGTATACAAGAAGAACTGTGGAGAGTCGGCCGGATTTTTCATAATGAACAATTTTTTTTTTTTAAGGATAACTAAATTTTTCTGGGCTCAATGGTACGAAGAACCAGTGAACTGTTTTTCCTACTCCGAATTGTTATTAATTTGCTTGTGAATATTTTGAAAAATATATAACATCGAAAAAATGAAACCCCTCCGGAATATTGTTTGCATGGTAAGATACGCGGTCCTGCGTGCAATGATCCACGAACTCCGGAGGGTCAAGAAGATTTTCTATGTGGGAGCGATTCATTTTCCGTACGACCGATAACGAAAGCTTGTCGCAGCTCAAATTTCCGAGGAACCGGTAAACTTGCTTCCCTACCTTCATTTTTTTTTAAACAAAAGGTAATAACATTGAAAAAATTAAATACCACCATTATTTGTTTTGCATGCTAAAACGTGCTCGTTTCCGACCATCATTTTCTGTGCCGTTTGGGCCAACGGAAGAGAGATCGGTATTTACCCATTGCACGTTGACTCCGTGCGGCACTCGCGTATTCCACGTGAAATATTTAAGACCAACCCTCGGTCATCAAGTGTCTCTCCAACCTTCGCCCTGTCTCTCGCCGAGCACGCCGAGTGTCCTCTCAAGCTTTCGCCTCTCATCGTCTCGACGGCTGGCGAGGCTCGAGATCCATTCGTCCCTTTGTTGCAAATCGCGAGCTTTTCTCTCGTCGAAATTCCATGACGAGAATACGGCCTATAGTTGTGAAAACGAGTGGATGACTTCAATCGTCGTTCCAATTCAGCGTGAGACGTACCGAGCGCACCTCGAGAGTTAAAACCGATCGGACATGGCCGAGTTGGACACAGGTCCGGCAGCCTCGTTCGCTGCCACCCGCGAATCTCAATCTTCTTTCGCTTCTTCATCGTCCGGTATATCCTTCAGCGCCCAGTCGTAAAAAATTCATTACCCACCCGAAGAATCGATCGACAACGCGTGTAATTACACGTGCCCTTCGTGAGGTCTTCGCTAACCGTTCCGCAACGATGCAACGCCCGCCCGACTTTCGTTTTAATCCTCGCGGATGAGCCGTCGTAGCATGCGCTCCTCCGATCTTCAGCGCGCGGACTCCCGACCGCGAAACGCTGATCCGAAGTATCGGATCAAATTGCAGGAACGCACTGTGACGAAATAGATGCACTTTCGTCACGCGGATTCTTCGTAAAAATCCTTATCGGAGCCGAAATTCAGATTCCTCTTCTTTTCTGAAATACAGAAGAAATTAAAAAATGTTAATTCGTGCCAACACGACTAGTGTCCTATGCGAAATCCTGCTATCGGAAAACTAGTAGAATTTCAACCCTTTGTGAGTCACGGTGCCCAAAAATGTACTGAAACGGGACTAACGGTCGCGAAGTGGAGGCAACGCGTCGCTACGGTACCGCCTAAGTGTGGAGATTGAGGTCTGACTTATAAAGGGTTTATCGTCGATTATAGAATTTAGAATAGTAAGAAGAGAACCTGAAAAACAATTAAAAAAAATAAATAGCAATTATCTTTCATTATTAGCAGGGATTTTTGGTACCTCTAAGAGATTTGAGAAAATTCTCGGAACGTGCCACGGAAACTCTCATCACGTTAATTCTTCGCAAAAATCCTCATCGGAGGCGACATCAATATTTCGATTTTTCTTTGAAACACAGAAAAAAAAAAGAAAAAATTTAGGTCGTGCCAATATATGTGGTATTTTTTCAAAGATCTCATTATAGGGGACACTGTGAAACCTTAACAATCAATTATGAAGAAAAAAAAAACGAAAAAATCCACCAAAGATTGTCTTTCATTATTCACAGAAATTCTTCGGTACCTCGAAGGGATTTGAGAAAAATCTCAGTACGTGCATTGGGGACTCTCGTCACGTATAGACGCCCGCGGGACGCGATAATTCAGGTTGGGACGGCGGAAAGTCCGGAAATTCGTGAATCCGGAGGGACCGTGGAATAGCAACGAGAATGGAAGCGAGAGACGAAAGGAATCGGAAAAGGTCGCCACCGCAGGAAAGCTCTCGGGCTCTCTCGCTGCCTATCGGCGCCGGCACGGCCAAGAACCACGTTCATATTTGCTCGATTTCGCTCGCCAAGATAAGCCGCTCGAGAGACACGAAAAGCAAGAACGGAGCGTGCACCGGGGAACCCCGAGAGTCGTCAGATAAAATTATATTCTTCCCGGAAAAGGTGACAACGATGGAGACGACGAGCGAGGACCCTGACAGGTATATAGCGAGTGTGCGAGTGAAGAATTATAACCGGGCGCGCCGTGACGGCCCGCCGCGGCATAGAAACTCGCCCTCACGTTCAATTTTATCGTTGCCTTTTTCCGCATTCCGTGCTACGAGTGACTCACTGGCCGGATTGTGAAAAATATTTATACACAAATTACATAATTTTATCATTGTTGTTTTTACTGCTGATCGGGGCGTATTATTATGTCGGAACCATTACTAGGATTGAAAATATAATAATGTAAATAATGATTAATTACCAATAAACATGCGGAATACGCTGAATAATCTAAAGGAATTATTTCCTAGATCTAAAGATCGTATAAACCATCACTTTTTGATGTAATATATTAATCATAACCGAAGAATCATAACCGGGCGCGGCGAGACGGCCTGCCGCAACATAGAAACTCGCGTTCCCGTTTCATTTAATTGTCGCGTTTTTCCACATTCCTTGCCACGAATGACCTGTTGATTCGATTATGAATATTCATCATTTATGTACATTATATAATATTTATAATGGCTTTTTATACTAGTAGCCAAAGCTTATTATTATGTTTCAAGAAATACTAATCTTTAAAACATAATAATAAAGACAGTTATTGATTGCGAATAATAATTCAGAAGACACTGCATTATTTCAGAAAATGATTTTTTAAACATCAAAAAATCATATATGCTATAACTATTTTTTTCACATTATACATAGATTGTGACATCATCATAGAGCGTATACTATCCGCGACACTGAAAAAGTATTATAAGGTATACGATAACTACGCACCGCGTCAAGAATACCGAAAATTGCGAGCCTGCTAGCCGCGTTCATCGTCGAGAGAGACACACAAATTCAACGTCTAAACGTTTATTTCGCCAGCGGCGAAGTAAGAAACGTCACCGGATAACGATATTTGCCCTCGCGCCCACTACGCGGTCCCGCTAATGACGAATGCATACACTACTCCAGAACCGGCGAACCAGCGCAAGAAACTATAAACTCGTATATACTAACATCACAGTTATTACGATAACAAATATAAGTGTATACGTGATAAAATTTAGGATCTTCTTTTCTAAGTCTGCATTCTATTTTCGTAGCTCCCAATTTTCATGATCGTTTTTAACACGTTCCGAGCCACGGCAATTTTCGAAGCCTGAACGGTAAGTGCGGCAGGGGTCGTATATGCCCCACATGGCACGAAATGTGTTAATAAATTGGTTTAGAAAAAAATAAATAAAGTTTCGAGTGAAGTTTAATTCTGGGGCTTTGTATTAACAAATGAAGGGTGAATCTCGTCGATATCCGTGAAATATGAATAGATACGTCGTAAAATTAAAGATTTTTTTTCTTTGTGTGTCTTTGCGTTGTGTTTTCGAGACACCCCGTTTTTAATCCCTTGTTTAAGGGAATCGGGGATAAAAAAAAGAATAAACGAATTCTCGGAAGTTTAATTGTCGAGCGATTAAATTAATAAATTAAGGGCGACCGTTCGACGATATCCGTGAAAAAGTTGACGCTGATTAGAGGAAACGAGTTTGAACGAAGAGGTTTATCTCCGGCAGTTTGGTTAATTCGATTTCTCGCAACTCCGCGAAGAAGCTTTCTCTCCATCTCGCCGCGCCGGTATCTCCGGTATCGAGTGAAAACGCGTTTAAAGCTCCTAAAGCTCTCGAGCGGACGTCGAGTTGCTTCGTAGATTACGTAATTAATTGTATCAACCGTCGGCCGAAGCAACGGGGCGAATGCGATTTGGCTAACGAGACGACATTTTTTTTTAAATTAACGCTAACGCTCTGCCCGTCCTCGGCCCTGCTGACTGCGAGCCGCGTTCGCTTCCGCGATTACCGATCTCCTTCCACCATTCCTTCCGGAGGACACTCTCGCCGACCTTAGCCTCTTTCTCGACCACCCTTTTTTTCCTGAACTGTCTTTAACGATAATCGATTCACGCTCATTTAAGTCGCCCATTATTATTCCTTGCTCTTATTACTCTCGCTCCGTTCCCCGAAACATCCCCGACGTACAATTTTCTTGTAATAAAACGGATATAAATGTTGTACAGTTAAATATTTGATCCGTTGAGACGAAGGAATTTTTTTTTTTACGCAGATTAAATTCTTGATTGCATGGACTGCCGCCCCTCGATTTACGGAAAATCGTCGCTCTTCTTTAATTTTTTTTCTGTTCGTATTTTATTTTTCATTTTCTATTAATCGATCAATGACGTTAATTTACTCTATTGACGAGACATAACTCTGCAGATTGGATCGTGATTGCATTGAGTGTCGTCCCTCGAGTTCAGTAAATCGTCGTTCTTTAATTCTTTTTCTTTCGAAGTATTCAACATTTTTCATATCTTTTATTTTCTGTTAAAGATCGATCCATCGTATCAATTCACTCCGCTATCGTATCTCAACGTCGCAGATTGAATCTTTATTCCATCGAGTGTCGTACCTCGAGTTACAGTAAATCGTGGCTCTTGTTTGGTTTTTTCTCTTTTCTTAACAATCTTCATAATTTGTTTATTCGTATTATTTGGTTAATCGATCAATAGCGTTAATTTACTCCATTAACGTGACTAAAATCTGATACGTGTGGATCTGCTGTTCGCATTAATATCAGCAACGGTGTATGTACAGGCGACAGTAACCTCGCGGGAGACCCGAAGCGCTGCTACTCGCTATATTGGTTATTCGTTCACGAATATCTTCCCGCTCTCGTGGGTCCGAGAAACAGCACTCCGAATAATTGAGCGGGGAGGGCTAATGGATCCGAGGTGACTACTGTTTGCACAGTTTTAAAACACTACCACGTGCAGAGAGAACGGAGCGGCCTTTTGGGAGACGGATCACCAAAGCGCTGTATGCGGCGACGGAGAAAATCACCGTGAAAAATAATAATAAAAATTGCATTTAGAAAGAAATCAAAGACAAACTCATAATTTTCGATCATTGGGCAAAAGACAAGATGCGAAAAGTATAAAAATGAAATAATTGTATGTAGAAAGGAAACAGAAAAAAACTAACAATCTTCAACTATGAAATCAACGGTCTCTCGAAAAATCGTCATTCTGAACGTCGAAATAATACCGTCAAACCGTACAAAATATGTAGCAGTATATACCGACCAGCAATTAAATTTCCCCCTTCACCTGCAGAATGTACTCTAGAACGTCACACTTTAGAAGCATCACGTATAAACACCAAAACTTCGGACTACAAGTTTCAAAAATCTATAAATATAAAGGGTAAGATAGTGTGATATGACCACCCTTAAAAAATGTCAGATTGATTGGTAATATGACATTTCTTGAGTAAAAATACGCAAAACTTTTCTTCCATTCTTTCATTCTTATAATCTGTTAAGATATACGTCACATGAAAATGATGGCGGCGGTTCTAAATAGATATCTCAAAATCTCACAGAAAGCAAAAAAATCACTGTTCAAAAACATGCAAATTACCCATTTTTAACTTAGAGACCCAAAGTGAACCGAGACTTTTGAAGAAGCAAAGAATATCGAAAAAAAACTGCGCATTTTGAAAAATATATTTCAACAGAAATATTGACTACTAACGACTTATAAGTCGCTCACAAATTTGAGCTTGACCGGTTGAGTTATAGCGGCTAAATTCTTGACTAATAGCGGTCCAATTTTTTTTTTTACCGAAGGTTTTCCCTCCGGCAGGAAGCAAAAACAGTATATTTTCACCGATATTTAATACAACCTCCAAGACGTGTTTGTTTAAAAACGTACGATAATTTACAACCCCGTTACGCCTGCAATCTCGCGATATCGCTCGCGTTATCTGGAAGGATCGAGAGAATCCATACGTAGCTATTCTCGTTTGTATAAATTTATCGAACGAGATTTTTGCGGTCAATCTCTGAGGAGGAATAAAACAGAGAATGTCTGAACTCATCAGAGCCTCTAATGGATCATTTTTATCAAACCTCACTAATAATTGAAAAGAAATCAAATAAATTTTAAAACGTCTGGTCAGTACTGCAGTTCACCACGACATTAACGCGAGAACGTGTGATGGCACCGTTGCACGGATATTTCTCCATCGGGGTATCTTATCGTAGTTCTCTCTCGAGGCGGCTATGCGTTATCAGGCAAATGTATTTATGGGGTAGGATATGAACCCGGAGGATAGGGAGAGATATCGCGAGAGCCTCTCGCACCTCGTGCTCGCGATACGCGTACGCGCATCGCCACTTCGGTTCTCTTTGCCTCCGCCTATTGCCACAACGCGTTATTTTTTTCCCCGATGTTCTAAACGATACCGTTGTACCGCAGTGGTGACGTTGAACGGGGAAAAAAAGAGAAGTATTTAATCGAAAGAGGGAGATAACGAACGTGGAAAGAAACTGCTAATTTATTCCAATTCAAGTAGGTACGCAAAGCGTTACGAACGCTAGAAAAAAATCAAGAGCTAAAAAAATGCTGACAGACTTTTCAGACGAGTCTCAGATATTGGGTCTGCACGAGTCCCAAAACAGTCTCTGATCATCCTGAAGATTCATTTTCGAAAGGTATAGTCTGTCTGAAATTATTCCGACCTCTGTCGCATGTGTACAAAACATCGAAATTCCGTAGATAAAACGATCTGCTCTGTAACCCGACGAGAAGGCGCAAGAGTGTTTGTGTAGACGCCCCGTGACTCTTCAACGCCGGGACGCGAGACATTGCGCCGGTTGAGACAGACTCCTTGTCATGGCCCGAGGGTCACGTAACAGGTTCACCTCTGTCGCGAGACACCGCAGAGCGGGAATATACAAACTGCGTCAAACAGCGTTGAGCTATATATATCATCGTCCCTTTTACGCCAACGAAACCTTGGCGTCAACGTGTACACAAGTGTTCCGTATTCTGGCTAATTACTCCATACCTCTCCGCTCTAATTCGGCGCAATAAATCTTGATTCCCAGTACGATCGGACGATCTGAAGGCGACGTGTGAGTAGACGCGATTGCGTAATTTTAGGCACACCTCGAAGCTCCGAATCGTGGGTCGCCCGACGAACAGGAAACTAACACGACGCCAACGGGACAGATATTAACCTGAAACATAGAAAACGAAAATTCGTTAAAATCTAATTATTTTCGCAGCATAAAATAAAAATACTAATCAATATAAAGTATTCGTGATTTTGCTACTTCGCTCAGAAAATGAAAAGAATTAGAAATATTCAATTTAGGAAACACATCAACGAGAGTTCATGGCAACCATTAATTATCAACATCAAAAATATTTTTTGAAACATCAATGAAAACAAAATTTGTGAAATGGTGCGCAAGAAGTTGCAAGTGTCAAGAAAATCAATATTTTCTAAATCGACAATGTAAATCGGCTAATCAATTATTCTACTACACCCGCCTATCGACGAGAGCTCATTACAAATCCTAATTATAAACATCGAAGATATTTTTTCGAAAATCGACAAAATAAGAAAACAACAAATAAGATGTCTTGTAAGAGGCTACAATCGTAACGGGCGGGTACCCAAAATATTTAACCTGCGATTAACCGTTTCTACGTCGTTTACGGAATGATTCAAGAATCAAATAGAGCGAGAGTCAACGGTGCGGGTGAGACTGGGTACATATTGTACCAAATACTACGTATATACTCCCATCGTCTCTACATCTATATATGCGCACACACACATACGCATACACACTATGTGTATATATGTGTACATACTAATACATTTACCCACGTTCAACGAAGGTATGAGTTTGGATATGTAACAGTACACTCTCGTGTGTACTGGATGGCTATACAGAACATAATAGTACGGCACACACAGAGGTGGAGGTAAAGTCGCGAGAGTGAGAAGTAAACCGCGACGGGCGACTCAGTCCCGACACGGGGCAAAATCGTTACGAGGAAAAACAAAATTCAAAAAGTACAATAGAGCGAAAGAGGTGACTGAATGTAAAAAAAAAGAGCCGCGATTGACGAACAGGGCGGAGAGAGCGGGAACGAAAAACGACAACGAGCGAGATGCAGCCGGTGACATCGCTTAAACATATTTGAGCTGCTCCGGCTCGCTGCTAGCCAAATATTTATTTATTTGACCGATAATAAATATTTTTGTATCAACCGCGGGAATTTTATAAATATGTACGGATTCGCGGATTCCCCAGTACCGTTCTCAAAATTGCGTTCTTTTTCGCTGGTGCTGTTCTCTCGTGTATTCTGTTTGCACCGAGCAGCTTTGTCCTGCCCCGTGCGCTAATTACTCGTTGCGAAATAAATATAATAACGAGACGCGGCCGCTGGATCGGATGCAACGGGTGAACTCGATTGTCGATCTCGGTTCGCATTTTTGCGCTAGAAGAGCGCCTCATGGGGCAAGGAGTGATGGGTGCAATCAGTGAGAGGTCGCTCGAAACTTTGTCGAGCATTTTCTCCATGCGATCTTCGAAACAAAAGGCAATGAGTGGTAATGTCTACCATGTCTTGTACATACATTATTGGAAATTAATTATTTGCACTCGTTCTTGTTCATCTAACTTATAAACAGTTTAATCTAAGAAGAATCAGTCATCTACGTAAAGAAAAAAATATGAATTGGGCTAAGCAATGGTGAATTGGAAGGTTTTTTTTTTTAATCAGTTGTCCGAAAATTTCCAGCACCCGTTAATATCGCGCTCTCAATAAAAGAAATTTCAAAATGCGATATGAATGGGCAATGACGAACGAGGTGTTTTCCCGATCACCTATTCATATCGTAAACGTGAACTATATGAATATTAATGTACCGAGGAATAAACGGGTTAAAGTCCATAAAATAAGTGTTCGATTGGAGTAGATACTCGGTAAACTTATGAGGCATAATGGAATGATGCAATCGATGAAACGTCGATTGAAACCTTATCAAGCATTTTTTTCACACGAGCGCCGCAGCAAATCTGTACTGGTCTCAAACGTGTCCTCGTTGATCGAATATCGAAGAATATTTGTTCAAACTCTTTAGTTTTTGATGTAACGTATACAAAGTGTAACGTAAGATAAAAAAAATTACATACAGTATGAAAATATGAATTCCGAAAGCTAATGGTAAGATGGAACATTTTTTGCTTCCTGAGAGGAAGCGTTGATTTGGTGAAGAAATGCCAGAATGTTCCAAAACATTTAAAAGATCACGCGACTAACTCGCCTCGCTCTGACTTTCGTTCACACCAATCGACGACCGAGTAAATGCCTCGAGCAAATCTGAACTATTATGTGACAAACAAAAACGGAATAAAAAAAGCTATATATGGGGGAGTAGAAGAGGGCTCGAGAATAATGAAGCGCCGACTGCAAACGTGCAAATGTCGTAAATGCGGGGTTTTGATCGAAACGAGCGTTGACTATATATACATACATAAAAATCTATGTATGTATGCGTATGGATTCCATGCGGTGCAGAAGTCGAGAAAGACGAGAAAGCACAAGAGTTGACCGAGGTCGGGGTAAGGAATGTCGGGTGTAACAATATTGCCAGTGAAATCCAGTAAACCACTGGGGGTCCCAGAGCGTTACTCCAAATATTACCAACTCAAACAACCATCCGAGTGCGACTTCCCACTCCTGAATCAAAGGTAAAGATTTGTTCGGCCAAATAATGGCTCGGGGAGGAAGAGGGAGAGGGGAGAGAAAGAGTGAGAGAGATAGAGAAAGAGGCGGAAGAGAGCAAGAACGAGCGATCGGTTAGCCGATTGCAATGAGAAAGATAGAGGAAAAAAAAAGCGGACGAAGAACGGCTGTGAACGAATCGGATAGCTAGACCAAAGCTATCGAACTTGTAGAACGTAAAAGAGTTCTTCTATTCGATCCGTCCAAAGCAGCCGGGGCCGAGCTGCTCAGCCGAGGGATTCTCAATATCGCGGGCTTTTCTCGATTGGCTCACCGGAACTGCCTCATGGTACTTGTAAGTGTGTATACTCAAATACGTACGTAAAAAAGTACATAGGACAAATAAACGAATTATCTGTGATCTTGGAATTACATTTTTTTTAATATCGATATTAGAAGCAGTTCAATGTACCGATTATTTGATTAGCCGTAAACGAATATCGGACCATCAACGAAAATCACCGTCAATAAGAAAAACGCCCAAGATAAAGGGTTTTTCTTAATTTGTACGTGGAAGCCTCTTTAGAATATTTGTAAATATGTATACTTCAATTTACACATGAAAAATATATGAATAAATAAATCAATCGAAAATCTGTGATACTTCAAATTTCCGTATCCTTTTGTTACATCGATACCAAAAGAACATCGCCGCACCAAGGATTTCGTCAGCTATAAAAGGCTATAGAATAACCATCAATGAGAAAACCCCTTAATATTGAGGATCTTTCGCAACAGGTGAAACGGAGCAGCCTTGCAATATTTGCAAATTTGTATACTTAAATTCACATGTAAAAAATGATTAAGAAAAAGAATATTAGATTTCTAAATTCCATTCTTGTTTTTTTTTCATATCAATATTAAAAGATCAACGCATCGAGTATATCGTTAGCTATAAACGACTATCGAGACGTCGTCTGCACTCTGATAAAGGGTCCTCGACCCCGGTGAGATAAATACATAAAAAATGGCGTCTTGAGACGGCGACAACGACAAGGACAAACCTCCCTACCCGTCCCTCCCGCGGCCGGTGTCCATGTGATACAATTCCCCTCTCCGAGAAAGTAGACATCAACGAGAGTCATCGAGATATTGCGAATAGTTTTATCGATAATAATTAATCGATAAACATCCATTCGCGGTTTTGTTTGCGCCCGACCTACATTACTTGACGATAAAGTCGTTTGGCTCCCAACCCCCTCGCCGCTGTGGGTATTCTCAGCTCGCTCATCACTCGTCGCGTAAGACTCTCCGTCTCCCGTATCGACGAGACTGTAAATAACGTGCATTCAGTTAACTGTCTCTTACCGCTAATTAAATAGATTCAACTCTAATACTCTAGCTAAGTAAAAAAAAACAATAATCGATCACAGTTTTTTTTATTCACTGAGTCAGTTTTTCTGTCAAGCCAAATGATATTTTTTTACCCTTTTTTCTTCGGCAAGAGAAAATTACCTCAGAAATTGATGATTACATTTTTACTTCTGCAAAGCTTTTTGAAAAACGCATTCAATGCACTACCTCGCGCGGCTGACGTTATAGTTGAAAAAAAGTCATTAATCAGAGTTTCGTTACCGATTTCGGTAGATTTATCGTAAATTTACGTGATTAAATGAATAAACATGTTTTTTCTACCTTATATATTTATCTTCCCCAGGAGCATCGAATTACCTTTGAAATTGAGTAAACATTTGCTTCTGTATGTTGTGTTGAAGAACGTCGCGACAATTTCTTTTTTAAGTGTATCTGGTTAGTATCTGCTGACTATCGGCACTTATTACACGAATATGTTTTAGTCAGGTACAACTATAACATGCAGTATTTTTTCATGGAAAAAAGTGCGCGAGACAGAGAATTTTCCGCGACAAAAGAATTCTAGAGTCGAGCTACACAAGCTTTCCCATAGCACCCTCGATAAGCCACGGTAAACAACAACACTGTTTGTGTACGATACAAATTCGCGTCGGATTTATGGCTTGCGCACTTCGAGGACCACCGTTGGAGTATAATAGGCGAAGCAGAGTATGCCACAAAGTTTGAATCTTGAACGGTATTACCGTGCGGACCGCACATGGAGAAAATTAGTTCTGTTTCTCTAACAAAGTGTAGATCATCAATTATTTACTGTTACTGCGGTACAGATATTCGCTGCTTGAGCAAAATATTTATTGCTGCAGCAAAAACCTTTCGCTGTGCGGCAGAAAAACTTGCTGCTGTCCCAAATATTATGTCGTCCCTATATTGAGTAAATGAGACACGGTAACAAAATTCTTGCTGTGCCAAGAGTTTTTTGTTCTCCGTGCAGTGGAAATGACACAGTAGATATAGAATCGGTCAGTTTGCTAAATTACATAATGCAGCTACCCCGAAAAAACTCGTGAGAACCAGGCCGGGAATGCTTCACATTAACGAGTGTTAATCAGCAATTAGTACTGAACCGATAATGATATTACAAGACTTCCGAGAACTCGGACGGTAAAATATGGATGTTGCTCATCGTATATTGCTTCTCGTACCTCTATTCTTTTTCTTTTTTCTACCTCACTTCACGACGATTCTTTCCGAAACCCAATAAATTCCTATCTATGCATAAATAATTTCATTAGTTTCTAAAGATTTATATTATTTAACTTTCTCGTAGACAACTCGATTTCCTTTAAAAAAAATCGAAATATTTTATAAAAAGGCGTTTGAAATTTTCTAAAAAATTAAAAAACCATGATTAGAAAAGGGGTCTTGCAAGAAAAAAGACGTGGTCTCGGAACGGCGAGTGACCAGAATTTTCACAGAGAATCTGTGCAGTGAACACTACTAAAGTTAGATGCATTTTAGTTTTTTCAATCGACAATATTTCACAAACGCATTTATTTTCTTCTGCCCACGAAACTCCCGCAATGATTAAGACAAGTGATTACGGAAAACTCTTATACGAGAGTATATGAGCTGAGAAAGTTGTAAAAATTTCGGCTTTCATACTTTTCTGTTATCTTTGTTTTATCTATATCATCTACCTCAGACTTTATTCGACGGCAGTTTTGGTGGACGCGCAAGTGTCGGCACCGTCGAGGTCTGAAAAGCTGTGGCACAGCTCGAGAGGAGAAGAAGAAAATAAGACAAGAGGTACGTCGAACGAGCGACGAGCCTGTAAAAGCCAGACATCATCGTGTCGTTTGTGAGTTGCGAGCGAGCGCGGGGGTGTATATTTGCGTAGATCCGAGATCGGACAAGTGGGAAAGCCTTTGTCGGACTAGACCGTCACCGTGGGTGGCTCCTTGCCACCCCCTCCTATTCACCCATCTTATTCTCCTATCGTCTGTCCGGCATCTCATCTCGACCTGTTCTCGAGGACCGCGACACTGCACTGACTGTCTTCTCATTATATTCACCTTCGTCAATCTCCCAACCGTGTTCTCTAGAAGCTCCGACTTCTGTAGATCGCGCAGTGGAAACCCCGACAGCAAAAAATGTATTTAATTTTCACTGTTTCTTCACACGATGTCATCGACTGTAACAGAAAAATATTGATTAAATTTGTATTTTACTTCATTTCGGATTCTCCGTAATTTTGTCGCTAATTTGATCATAAATTTCTTAGAATACACAATTAAAAGCGATCGGATCCACTAGTCTTGTAGTTCCATCCAAAACAAAATCAGGGAATATTAAAAATTAATAAAAACAAATCAGTGAAATTAATATTTTTACATGATTTCACACTTTCATAGCTAATTCTATCATCAATCTCCTAGCACGAACAAATAAGAGGGATCCGACTCAATAATCTCGTACCCTCGTTCGAGACGAAACGAACGTAACACTAAAAAAATTATGATAAACTTTTTTACGATCCCCTTTTTTTGTCCATCAGCGATTTGTGGATCGTTCTTTTGGCTTTCGTGTTTGCCTCGCTGATGAAAAGTGAAGTTAATTCGAGCCACGATACGATTCGTAAGCGGGCACGTAGAGTCGGGTTATATACGTTATTATTGCAGTATGTGGAAGCGTACACCGGTTGCCTTTACGCGTGCGTAATACGTCGAGTTAAGAGATTGGTATTGATTGGTCTGTTTGCGAAGAACACACAACCAATATACGAGTCAACGTTTCCCGCGCGAGGGGGTGGATGAGAGGTGGTATATAGGAGTCGGCGAGGCGGGGTGAAGGAGGAAGGGCGAGCGCGAACGATGTTGAGAGGCGGAGAGAGAGAACGCGAGCTCGAGGGCGGAACGACGTCGAATACGGCTACGACGACGACGGAACTCGCCGGGCTAATATTGGCGCGGAAATTACGTAAAACAAAGGAAGCACGCCGGCACGATCGCTCTCTCGACAAATCGTTCGATCGATCTATCTTTCCGCTGCTCGGAGAAAGGAGCGAACAAGCTCCTTTCTCCGTCCACCTTCCCAAACCATTTTTTTGTCAATGCGGAGAGCTCAGAATATCTAAGACTGAGGACAAGAGACCAGAGAAAAAAAAGAAGAGGATATCGAAGATATGGAGTCAAGTGTTCTTTGCTCGCTTAAATATGAGAGACAGCGGGAAAAAATGGAACCACAAAGCAAAACGGCGCAATGAGGAAAAAAACTCAATTTTCCAATAAACTGTGGATGTTCTATAACTGTGGATGTTTTGTCCCAACGATGAATTCGGACTTGCAACCAGAATTTGCCTCACTGTCCCAGATTGCTCTGCTTTCTCCTATCATAGGCTTAGAATGGAAAGGGCGTAAGCGGCGTTGCTGGAAAAAAGAAAAAAACTTCGGACTTTTTAGATTCTCAGTCGTCTGTACAACGATTCGTTGCTTTGTCAAAAGAGCAATAAAAATTTTTTTAATAAAAAAAAATTGTACCAACTTTTTCCCAGCACATCCCATAAATATCTGTAATGAAATTTCTCAGTTTTGTGAAGTAAAGGTCGGATTCTAAGACGTTTTTTTAAAGTTCCGATCGTTTTTGAAATCGAACTTGGGTTCAAACTTCGGACTTGAGTTCAAACTCAATATCGATCTCAAAATACACTCGAATGCGTACGCAACCTTAAGCACGGAATTAAGATAGATCTTGAGTTCGGAATTAAGGTACACATTACAGCATAATTAAGATGGATCTTAATTTTGAAATAAAGATAGATCTGAAATGCGAACTTCAGATAACTGTAAAACTCGAAGATAGACCTACAACACGGAATAAAGTTCAGGCCAAGCTTCGATGTCAAGAATGATCTGAAGTTCAAACTAACGTCTCAACATTCTACCCCAAAGCCGAGAAAAATTGACCGGAGATACGGAGTCCCCATTACCTAATTAATTACAGCAAACACCAAGAAACGAAAGGACATGAGCGCCGTGCTCGATGCAAAAGCGTCGAGATCTTTTCACCCTCGACCGCCGATGCAACGATTTCCTGGCCTATCAAACGAGCAGGTAACATGTTTTCTATTTAATTGTTATTCACAGAAAACGAAAAAAAAAAGATAAGGATTGCGAGGACCTTTCACCTTCGGAGATACGGCAATGAGTCAGCTATTGATTTTCAAAAGTCACAAAGAAAAAAGACCGCCCCGTCGATTCGTCGGGCGAAATCGGCGTTCTCGAGACTCGGCACGAGAATTTTTTTTTTTTTCCTTCAATCTTTCCTTCTCTCGTTCTCCACTTCTGCTTTTCGAGTTTGGTTTGGAGAGCGCGTGAAAACGGAGTACCGTGGAAACGAACGGAAAGAAAGGTGAAGCGAGATGGGAAAAAAGTGAGAAAAAGGTAGGGGGCGGCGAGAGTACACTCGACGAGAGGCACGCACGAAGAGCTGCAGCGGTTCTCGGAGCAGTAACGTCGTATCGGCGGGAAAGAGAGACCCTTCGAAAAATTCAGAAAGTGCCGCTGTTTGTCCAGCTACGGTGCAAACATTGGATCGTGCCCGTTTTCACATCCGCGGCTAAAGCGCACAGTACGAGTACCCGAGGATACCTGTCGAGGTACCGAAAAACGTTCCGACGGGGTAAGGGACCTCCTTCGGCACTCCACTCTTCGCATCAACCTGAAAGCCCCCCCCTCCCCCGGCCTCTTCTATCTAGCTCTATGCCGGTAGGCGAGAAAATTTCGACGCGGTAGATTCTCAAAGGCTCGGACCTAAAGAAATTATAGGACGATATTATTGCTTATTACAGCGAGATGAAAATGCGAACTACGAGCGATTCGGATACCTTCAAGCTAAAGAATTTCCAAACTAATACCGAACGAAAAAGTCTTGACGATAAAATAATTTATCAACATTGAGTTTAAGTAGTTGTTACCAGTGTTCACTTCGCGTAAGTGGGAGAGTATGAAAAAAAATGGCGAACAATTTTTCCATGTTATAAGGATTTTAAAAATTCAAGATATTAGAGGTGCTAAACAATTAATTTTGCATAACACTTCCAAAAATTATCAGCGAGTGAATACGAAATAAAATGCTAACATTCTTCTTAGTGACATTGTGCGTTCACTTTTCTAATTGTGTATGAATTTACTCAGATTTTGAATTTCACTTAACTTTTTTTAATATGGTAAATAGTGAGTCGACAGTCAGAAAACTCCAAGTAAATAAAAAAATCTGAAAAAATGGGTACGTAATCAGAAGAATGGAAGAATCATTTGCAGTAAACAAAAGTTAGGTTTCCGAGATCCGTTACAAAATTTTATATATACTTTCCATATATTTTTGATATGCTTGTTGTTTTCTTTAGATTTTTATAGCATTGAGGAACGTAAGCAAATGCCTCTTATTTTTATGAAACATATGCAAAGTGAATATTATTTGTAAAGACCACCTTACTAAAAATTTTATCGACGAAATCGACAGAATTTTTCAACATAAATTTCGGGTTGAACCAAGTCATAAGATTGTATATAACAAGTCGATAAAACTGCCAACATAGAATATTCTCATAGAGCAAAGTTGTCAACCGTTCTTCACAAAAATTATTAAGCTCAACGTGGACCGAGCGAAAACCCCGAGTATATCCTGGCCTCGAAAATATCTAATAGATTAACGTATTGCACGGTATGCCCGAAGTCATGATACGAAAGAGAGAAAACACACGCTCTCAGGGTTCGCGTGACGATAGCGGGTGTTTGAACAACGATAAGTCGACTTGTACCTGGCGCCCGTCGCTCTCCCGGAGAGTCGCTCGCCCCCATCATCCCCAGATATACATACATGTACGCACACACACACTCGTTCACTTTCTCGTTCATTCTCACCGACCGCCTCCACGCCAGTGTTAACACAATGATCACTTTGTGCTTTCTTTGTATTACATTTTTCGTATCATTCTACTTAAACACCTATGTGCACGAGCCTAGAGCGTCGAGTCACTAGACTAAAAAATCTCGGCCGACAACGATGCGAGGATGAACAGTTTACTACATCGGCCGAAAGTTTTCAGAAGTAACGTTCAATTGGTGAGAAAGAAAGAAAATCCATTAATTGATACAGTCTGTGATCATTAGACTCAAACGAGCGTTTCGGGGCGCCGTACCTCATCCAGCAAAAGCACCGGGACAAAGAATTTGCAGCATAATCCCAATATTTAAAAAGTTAATCTTGAATCGAGAAGAAAGAAAAAAAAGTTAATTCATTTATACGATTCTTGTATCATTCTACTCAATCACGCGTCGAGGCAATGTGGGAAAAATTCACATCCAGCAGAGACGTCAGGACGAAAAATGTTTAAAAAAGTCAATGTTCAATTAAGACAAACCAAAAAAAAAAGAAAGTTCATTCGTTCATCGGTGCCCAGCGACGCGAACTAAACGCACCCTCCTGCTACTGGTACAGCAGTTCACGAACGGTGACGAAGGGTGCCAATCATTTGGAATCCGGCTTAAGATCGCACCGTTTAACAGGCTGCACCACAAGGGGGCTTACTACTGCTCAATACAGTGCATATACAGCCTCAGTACCGACCGTACCGAGTCCATGGTACAGCCCATGGTATTATGCGTATTTGGCGAGCGAGCGGGGACCCCCGTGGCTTGCTTGTAACACCCCCAAATAAAGAGTAGCCATAAAATGCTAACTATACGTGTTGCGGCTCCGACAGGGGGACCGTTTCGCCACGCGTCCAGCACCCGCACTCCGTGGCGAATCTCTTGCTCTCTTTTGCTTCTCTCATTCCTCCGTTCTACCCGACACCCAGTCTGACACGCTCGGAAACCGATCGGGGATTCTTTCGCCTCGATACACACTTTCTCGGCCCTCTTACGGAAATTCTCTTTCCAAGTCCAAACGCTCCTGTAATGTAGAGAAATTAGTTACAAATACTTCAATAATAACGCGGTAGAATTGTAGCGGGAATTAACTGATGCTCACGAGCAGATACACGGAATTGTTAGGGGTATCGATAACCTACGGGTCATTCTACCATCGTCCATGGTTAAGCGTTAGCTGGGTTATATTCATGTAGCAGGATAACAGCGCGAAAGGAAGGGGAGTTTTACGTGCCAATGATCGAGCTATGCCCATTTAACCGGAAGCGGTGAATGTCGCTAATTTCTTACTCGTCACACAAAAATCAAAAAGACTACGGTAGAACGGACATACCATCTAATAGTACTCTCAATAATTCACTGGGGAATTTCGTAGAACCCTAATTTTCACATCTTGTAAAATAAAATTTCCTACGATACTCGTGCGAAAAACGTTTTCTTAACTCATGGCATCACAATACGCGCCTTCGGCTCGTACTACAAATTTACACTCGTCACAAAAAGTTTTTATCGCACTAGTACCGTAATGTAGTATTTTATGTCTTATTCATACACGTGTTATTATGCTTTATACTGTATTATAATAACGTTAAAAAATTTCGTTTTCACTATCCATGCCTTCGGTTATCCGATTCAGATCCGCTTCGGACAATCACGGTTCTACACTACTTAAGAAAAAATCTCGTCTGTTTCGAAAGTAAGGATTTTATGCACGTGAAAGGTGCGGAAGAATGCCTTTTTCGCACCGAGTAAAATGAGTAACTTTAATAGTGAACGGAAAAAATAAGAGAAACTTCAGCACTTTTATCCGCGGCACAAAATTTTTTTTTATATACTCAATCGAACGAATGGTCGAAGGATCTGGGGGAGGGAAGCTATGCGTGGTGACTCCGATATGGAATCTATTAGCCAACGAGAAGTGCCTGACCGCCCGTCAGTCCCATGATCGATGACAGTGATTAATTATAGCCTGTCCTCGATGTACTGAGAGGTGGTCTTTGAGTTCACCCCTTATGCAAAAAATTCATAGAACTCCCGGGTTAGCTTTTCTCCCGCGTCTCTCGTCCGCCTCTCAACGCCTCACGTTCTTGCTGCATTTGTTCCTGTAGTGGTACTGTGCAGACGAGATTAGTCGTGTGAACGGCGCAACTACGTACACCCAGAGCCGTTTCATGGAAAGCCGGGAAGACACGTGCTAGAATGTCGACTTTCCTCCGGAATCGATTTCAATTTCTATGGCGACGATTTGGTCCTCGACTGTCGAAAAAAAAAATCATTTCAATTTCCTGGTACTAAGTACTAAGAGAAAATATATATCATTATATATATTATATACATTGCATTATATCATTATATGTATTATATACATTGCATTATATCATTATATGTATTATATACATTGCATTATATCATTATATGTATTATATACATTGCATTATATCATTATATGTATTATATACATTGCATTATATCATTATATATATTATATACAACCGTGTAAAATACGGACGTATCTTTCACGCCCGAGATAATAAAGAAAATTCGATAATTTTTATCTGTTACTCAATTATTTTGATTGAGTGAAAATGCATATATTATTATACGCATTCCAGTGATTTAGGAGCGCAAAAAAATGGGAATATAAATTGGCTGTAAGCAATTTTCAAAGCCAAGTCTCTTAGTGTCGTTTAACTTTTTGTTATGATGATTTTTTTGTACCAACTTTTTTCCAGCACATCCCATAAATATCTGTAATGAAATTTCTCAACTTTGTAAATAACTATTGTATCCGAATCGATTATCCGTAGAAGAATTTTTGACTCTCAATTCTCTACAACATGTTCTGATAAGATGTAAGAATATTACAAAGCAATCATTTTTTTTTTTACAGATTAATGTACTTATATACAGAGCACGCATAATCGATACCCGTGTGTGTTTACTGAATGGTTGTCAATTCAAGCTTTTCAGTAAAATGTGCAATGCACATTTGGGTACCCAAGAATTTTCTCTCGAGGTTTCTAAGACTCTGTACCAAAAACTTGTACCATAGAGTAAATATAATTAACCGAGAGTACAGTGCAAGATATTAAAAATGGTAATACGTTCAACCCCCTCCAAGGCAATAGGACATTACATAGATTTGCAACCTCTACCAAATTGCAACTACACACATATAAGTAGAAGATGCAAAAAAAATGTTGAAAAATATCAAAGTCTTCGCTAACAATCATACATAATCAATGCTACAAGGTCATACCTGGCTTTTTTTCTTCTAATAATCAACCAACCTTTTTCTTCCTCACGTTAGAGCTTCTCGTAGAACAATTTCCACATCTTTTAGACACCTCGACGTATATCGATTACATAACTGTATTAACTCAGCCATCTAAAGAATATGAAGAAAAATCATTTAAGGAAATGACAATAGTCCTATGTTCGAAAAAATTTCACCGAAATCGGTGACGACATTCTAGCAACAACAAAAACAAAACTAAGCATTTCTAATCTAATATTCAGCATTCGCCAACGTTACGCAACGATTTCGTCCCACGTTTAACCTCGTAGATTCGACGAAACAGCAAAGTTCTGATCGGCGCATTATTTTAACGATCAACGCTTTGGTTGACATAAAAACCTCAATTCAATCGGAAGATTCAGTGAGCTTCAAGACAAGCGGCTACGTCAAAACAGACGTAGGAAAAAATTGTCGACTTCATGCAATCATTAAACTAAACTATATACCAAAAATTTTCTATGTATTACCTATTACGTTGCCGCTTGATTCGTTCTAGGAGACAGCGTGTTGAGTGCCAAGAAGCTGAAAAACCCGAAAAAGGAACGCACTCCACAAAAGCACTAAGAAAATGCTGTCACGAGTCCGGCCATTTTAGAATTAACTGCCACGCTGGCAACGCCGGCCGGCGAGCACCGATCTATGCGTCTGCGTATTATCCTCGCAACATCACGTGATGACGAATACGCAATCAAATTGAGAGAAGACTGCACATTGTTATCAAGTGCGCATGCGCCGCTAATAGTTCAATTTTTTTATTATTGGTAATATTTTACCGCGATGTTGTCTCGAGTTTGAACTCGCTGATTTAACAAAAAAGCTAAATTCGAATCGACGGTTTGTAAGAGCGCTCAACCGTTTAATAAATTAAAAAAAGAAACAAGTACCTTGGAATAAACTGCAGAACTGGTGATGCTGGCTGGCGACCGTCGATGTGCGCATTTGCACATTAATCTCGCGGTGTCAGGACAGATGACGAGTGCCCAATCGCATTAGTAAATAGTCTACGCATTATTTTTATTGGCGCACGCGCTGCGTACGATCAGATTATTTACCGTTCGCAAGACTATTGAACGACCTCATATCTAGTTCCATTTCCTCGACTAGAGAACGAAGCCAAATTTGAATCGGCGAATTGAAAAAATGCGATACTGTTTAATCGGTATAAAAAAAGTTAATTCGGTCGAAAGTTGTGGTAAAGACGATAAGACGCTTCCTCGACCGTTACACCCATAGGGAACTTCGAGATGAAACACATCGTCAAATATGATCCCCAAAAGTAGTCGAATAACAAAAAATTTCGTACAAAATAACATACCAAAAGTTTACCATGTATCGCGCGTGCCGTCCGATCCGTTGCAACGAAGAACATGTCGAATCTGATGAGTCTGAAAACACAAAAAAAACACTCCCTGCACTAAACAATACTCACTGCACTCCACACATGCTCTTCCAAAACTACCATCTTGGAATGAATTGCACACTTGTGACGCCGAGCGGCAAGCGTCGCTGTAGGCGCCACGTGACAGCGAACGACCAATCAAGTTGATAAACGAAGAGTCTGCGCATTCGATACATTGCTGGCGCCTCAGATGCAACGTTTCGTACCCGTTTTTATCGATCGATTCATTCATCCATAACGGAAGAGTCGAACGACTTCTTCTCGACAGTTCGATCTCGTCTATTCAACGAAGAGATCAAAGGTTCGGATCGACGAACGATGGGAACGTTCTGTTTGTCACGCGGTACGAAATGTCAGCTTCAAGTCAGGTTTTTACGTCAATAAAAAGTTTTGAATCAGTGAAATTCCGGCGAGCGGAACGACGCGTTCACAACAAAAGGAAATTTCTAGACGGACAACGTTGTCTTAATCGTCCCGAGAAAATGATTAGTTCAACAAAACCCTTCAAATCTTCGAATTGGTGTATCAAAAGTGTCGTCCGTATTCGTTTTGCCAACAAGTGGGGAGATTCGAAAACAAACGGAATGACAGTAACAAAACACGCTGTATGAGACACGCAGCACGTGCTGTCGCGGACGCGGCCATTTTGAGATGAACTACGACGCCGTCCGTCGAACGACGACTTACGTGACCACGCGTTAGAAAAATACGCTGCTAGAAAATCGACGCATTAGTTTTACATTTCTTAGTTTGTAAGAATGAAAAGAAATTGTGTACTTCAGTCCGAATCTCCTGTGACGTTGCGTCGACTAAGTGGATTGCGTATTTCGGAAAGGAAATGGAAAAAAGTTCAACAGGCGGATAAGTTGGTCATTCGACGTGCAGAGAGGGCCCTCTAGTCACGAATCAACTGCAAGCAATGGTGAGTACAATTTTCAAAATTATTTTTACGTACAAACTTTCACGTGATCGTCAAACGACGGCTCATCGACAACAGCGAGACTAGCTCTTATAACCTCTACGGTCCTAACCTAACAATACATTGCGATGCTACCGAGATAACAGTACATTGCAATACTCTAGCGAAAAAAATATTTTTCAGACGAGTGTGATTTTGCAGCACGCGTCGAAGACGAGTGTAGGAATCATACGAAGTAAAAAAACGTTTTTACAAGATTGTCGTACAAAATTTTATTAAATAAGATGTGAAACTAAAGTTCTTATGCACTCAAAGTGTACGTATTGCTGCCGTTTTTGCACAATGAAATAAAATATATTTCCGCAGTACTAAAGGCCACCTAGTAATACTGTATTTTTGAGTCTTGATAAAACCGCGCACGATAATTTCTCTCACCGGCTCCACCCTTTGCAAATAAACTTCGGCCTCCTCCGCTGCAAGTTCGTGTCGGTGGACGGTTTTTTTTCGAGCGTCGTTCTCTCGCCCTTCTCTCAATGTACAATGCCTCGGCCACGGCCGGACAGTGTTCACCGTCGCTAACGTATTAATTTCACTGAGTGAGCGGATAACGGTTGGTTTGCTGCTGTCTCGGTCTAGCACTCGCTCTGTAGCACTTAATATGTGTTACAGTTATACGCACGGCGTAATACCGTGTTTGCACACCGATGGGACACTCGGCGGATAAACGAAAATACGGCAACGGCCTAGGCGTGACCTCGAGCCTATCGTACACAACTATCGGCTTCAGTCGCTGTTTCTGTATCCGTCCCTTTCCGGGCAACGTGACGCGACGAACGGTTCGTGGATTTATGCCGGCCAATGTCCAGCCACGTAAGCTTTAGTCCCCGTACAGGGCATCGCTACTGCCTGCCGGATAGCGTGCCAAACACAGCCCGCTATCGACGATGCTCGTCATCGACTGTCGAATCCTCGCGGACTCGTTAACGGCTTTTTGGAACGACGAACATTTTAGCTTTCAATGTTACCACGTAGCGCACTTGAGCGTGAAAACTGTTTAGGTTTCTCGTTGCTGGCGGGTTTCCGTCGATCGTATTTTTTTCACACGAGTCCTGTCAATATTGATAATAATCGGGAAAGTCGTGATTGACAAACCAAACCAAGAACAGTGCCGAGTTCAAAGCCAATTTAACTTCTCTGATCTCTTATATATACATATATATGTATATATATATATATATATACACCCGTGTTTAATCATTTTTATACCGACTCAAGACTTATAGATATGACTGAAAAATAGGATCGCGCTTTCGTTATAAACCAAATGAAAAATGTGACAGTGCAACGAAAAAATGGAGCAAACTCTTTAATGTCATTGCCCCACCCTCTGCACTCCTAATAAAAATCCTATCAGCGAAAAACGTCGGAGGGCGAAATGTGCCACAAAAAGAAAACCAAAACAAATTGAATAAACACCGAGAATAAAAGGCGTGTCGAGCGGTGACGAGATTTTGTGAGCATGTTGCACTGATCACGGGTTTGATCCTATTAGGATAATAATAGATCGTAATTGGGCACGGTGCGAAGCTTACAGGGTCTCGGACGTAGAGCTCTGTACGGAACAGCGAAGCGCTCGTTCAGTCGGGAGGGGGGGGGGGGGGGCGTTGTTACACACAGCACGCATTTGGGTATCGACGATCAGAAGCAAGCGCGTGAAAGCAACATGTGCCAACTCGGAATCGTCGCTTCTGGCGAGGTTGATCCCCGTCGCACACCTGATCGCCCATCCGGCTATGATCTCCGATCTCGAGCGGCGCACTGGGTCGTGCACTGCTCGAGCCACGGCGCGCCGACCCCTCCGCCTGGCGATGATTTTCACAAGCATCGGGAATTAACACGCATAGAGTACAATCGGCTTCGGGCAATCCGGTCCGATGCGCTCACAGCAAAAATAAAGTTCGCGTACGTCGAATTTACGCACGGAGGTTCTTGGAACAAAAAAGATGCGGGTGAGATTTTAATGTGGAGCTCAGCGAAAACGGCAACAATCGAATAAACGAGCAACGATGCAAAGATAAAGGAATGAAAGGCAGTTAACTGTCCGATGGACCGATTTATTTCTTTATTTATGGAACTTCGTGCGGGGAAACAATTTATGATCATTGTGTCCTGGGATTAAATCCTCCAAGGACCAAGCAACACGGCAAGACGATGTAAATTACAACGAATAAGTTTGAGTACAAAATTGCTGATGCACAGTTTACGTATTGCAATTGAGAATATTGTAATTATACGACTAGAACGTAATCTAACGCAGGCACTAATTGCAGAGTAGAGTGATGGAATGTTAAACTGAGTGGGCAGAAAACAAAGGTGGATACAAAGAATTTGGAGAATTTGAATATAAAAACTTAAATAGGCTAAAGAAGAATTTAAGAAGGATTGAGAGTTGCGACTGCGCGTATGGCGATTTGTGCGCGAACATTTATCGAACAAAGGAAACCCGCGGTTGCCATTCAAATGTTTATTTATAAAAATTTTCACATTATTCGCTGCCGATTAATTTTCAAGCTCGGAAAGACATAATTATCGGCTCGCAAAATCCCGCGCCCAAGTAATTTCCAGTCGCGGGTGCGAATGAACGATAAATCTCGCGGCGCAATATACCCGGATTATATTTATAAATTGCACTGAATTTATAAGGGCGAAGTTCCTTTCCGCTGGAAATCTTCATCAGCTATGTAATAATAATAATAATAGTAATCACAACAATAATAACAATGATCATTACACCAATGACAAAAATTCAGCTCAAAACATACAGATTCGTAATTTTCAGAGTAACGCGGACTGTTCTTATCGCCGTCTAAAGAAGGAAAAAAAATTTTTGCTGTAACTAATTTTACTGCTGTAACGGCGTATTAACTTTAACCGATCTTGCCTCGTGGGGGTAAACTTTGCTATACAGGTGCACGAGGGATCCTGTCTGTGTGTGCAACCGTTTTCGTGATATCCATTGCATGCTCACCAATTTTCTCTCTCTCTCTCTCTCTCTCTCTCTCTCTCTCTCTCTCTCTCTCTCTCTCTCTCTATATATATATATATATATATATATATATATATATATATATATATATATATATACATATATAATATATATATATATATATTCTATGCAACTGTAAGGTATATATATATATACATACATTCACCTAACAGTTGCATATGATGTACAGTACAGACTCTGAACAGTGTGAGTAGCGATTGCCGGTACCAGAGTCGGCCATGTTGAACGAGCCTGCGTGGTGGAGTCGTTCGCCTCTGTCGACGTGTTTCTCCCTCTCTCTCCTCTCCTCTTCAGGTCGCTCAGTCGCTGGCTGAGCCTCGCGCTCGCTCGTACACCCGCGAACGTTCGAAGCGCGTCAATATCTCGCGTCGTTCCCTCCGTGCTTTCCCTCCCCCCTGTCCTCCCACCCGCGACAGCCAGCACTTCCGCCACCCCGGTCGTCGCACACCGCCGACGCGGCGCCCAGCCGACAGAAACGTCGGCGGCCCTGGAGAGGACAGAGAGAGAGAGAGAGAGAGAGAGAGCTCTCCACCAACCAGCAGTCGAGCTGATATAGTCGGCGGCCGCCGGCGTAGCCGCGGCGCCGTAGCGATGGCAACGCGCGAATCGGGGGCTTCGCGAGAAATTCCCCTTCGCCCGGCCTTATAACGGAGAAGACTGGAACAAAAAAAAAAGACCTCGAAACTCGAGGAAAAGGAGGACGACTCGCTGTCGATGCTTTCGCTGGCTGAGCGGAAGGCTATCGCGTGCGTGCTCGAGTAAGCTCAGGAAAAAAGGAGGGAATTGTTGAAAAAGAAAAAATTTAATGAAAGAAGAACTGAGATAGCGTGGAGGGAAAGAATCAACTCGACGAAATCTTGACACCGGACGTGTAGCGCGGCCGGAACCCGCGTTTCTCGCATGCTCGAAGAGGCGACGCCTACGGCGTTTTTTTTTTTCTTTCTACGTTCCCAACGAATCGTTTGGCGACGTTGAAAACGGAACGGGAAGAAAAATGTAGGCGAAAAGGCCGAGAGGGAAAATAGTTACTGACGTTCAGAATTTTTTTTTTAAATGAGAAAATGAAAGACACGTTCTTTTCCATTATTTAAGGCATTCGAGGGCAGTCATTTGCTAAAGAGAGTAATGAGATGGAAATCGCGAAGCATTTCTGGACGAAATATTCTTGAGGCTTTTTTCCTTTTTTTTTTTTGTCATTTTCGCTGTCGTTGCGTACAATTTGAGCTACAACTGATCCAATTAAGCTCCGTTATTAATATCTCACATATAATATATTATATAAATATTATTGTTGTTATTATTATTATTTAATCTAACCGGAAATGATTGACAAGAGTGATTATTTGGAATTTACAATTATAATGATTTCAACTTTTTGTGGTCGAGAATTTTGACGCAGGTGAAGCTGTGATCACCGTGCCGCTATTTTGTCACTGATTGTAAGAAATTATCATCAAATCTAAACACAGCGAGAATCGTACCGGTGGGAGCGTAGAGGAATGCGACTGGTGGTTAAGGGTGCAGCGGCTTCGGCACCTCGCGTTCTCCTTTTATTTTTTCACCATTTTTCCTTCGTCGCTGTTTCGTAGGTAAGCCCGGCAGAGTCCCCGCAGGGCCGAGGTATACGCGGTGTTCGTAGAAATCTGAGGACGTACTCGAGGCGTGCGACGAGTCCACTATCGTACTTTTTTTTTCATGAAAGAGTGCCGAAGGGGCGCGCACCGACGTACCGGGTGAAATATTAAAACACCCGGGGGAGACTCCGTCACCTCCTCTCTGTCCATCGTTCGGCAAAAAAATGATGAGTTCTCGCACGGGCTCCTCGAACGAGATCCGAGTCCGAGAGTTGCCTCTGTTTTATATCTCGCAAGGAAGTCTCCCGACGTTTCCGGCTTGGTTCCGCTCGAGATTTGCACGATATATACGTATATATTTTTTATTATTTGCAGTTGAGAATTTACCTACGCTCGGGGTTTTCTCGAATTAAAATTGTTCTTTCTTCACCGAAAATAACGGAATAAAAACGTATATCAAATTATCTTCTTCCATCTGAGAATAAGGAACAAAAAAAATGGTGTTCCTCATTCATAAAAAGTTCCGCAGGGAGCGAAACTTTTCTAGTCTTGTGAACAACGCATCCGAAGCGTTACCAACGTGGAGAGATACCGTCAGAGACGAGACCATTAAGGACGGGATTATATTCTAATTAACGGAAGGAAACACATCGAAAGTCGTCTCGCACTTTGCTGTAATCCCTTAGCGAAAATTCCAATTTATCTCGCCGCACCTAAGCAAACGATTGTTATATAGTTACACGATCGTATTACTTTAGTATTATATAGTATCGTCGCCGAGCATCGGTGTCGTAGATTACGTCGTCGATTCGACCGAATACTCCGACATGTGTGTGTATACACGAATGTCGAGTCCATAACCTACCTGTCCAATTTTCGATTTTGCCTCTGTTCCAAATTTTTTTTATCGGAAAACAAATCGCCAGACGCCTAAAGTATTAGTACCTATTTTTCCGCGTTTACCAGCTGGAAATATGCGTGACATTTCGATCCGAATGTATTTCTTAGTTTTCCACCGGTAGAGTGTGATTTCGTGAATATTTTAATTGAATTAAATTCTACAAGTGAAACATTTTTTTTTTTCTAAGCAGTGGAATGATTAATACTTGTCAAGAATGAAGTTTGATGTGTGAACGTACATTTTTAGATTCATACTTGATGAAAATCCCAAATTTTATATTCGAAAGCAGACGCCAAGCCGATACTACGCATCTACTCTTCTCAGTGTACCAACTGTAAATACATTAGGATATTTCGAACTGCATGTATTTCTTAATTTTGACAAAGCACGTGGACGTGTCGACCGTGCTGCTTTATTTAAAAGCAGACGATAAAATCCTGAGATCTCACTATGTATCTACTTTTCCCCGTGTACCAGCTGCAAATACGCGCAGTGTCAGTTATAAATCCGCAGGTGTACAGTAAAACCCCGTTTATCCAACGTAATACGGGAAAAGCGTGTCGGATAAGTGAAATCTCGGATAACACGGATAACATACTTAATTAAAACTTGTACTACTATTACGGATTTAAAGAGACAACACAACGCTACATGCAAACATTAACTTTTCTAAACAACTTAGTTCGTTTTTAAATACAAATATAATTCAGTTGATTGACCATAACTTCGTATAAACATAAACCATTGATTTTGAAATCAGATGCGGTGTATTTGCAGCTCGCGATACAAAGCGTAGCTAACTCGTACGAATTGTTTTCCGTCAGTGAAGAATATTTAAATTAGAACATGTGGACAACCTCCCCAATATTTTATTCGAAAACATTTGGTGAATCTCTGAAACCTTACAGTATTTAAAAAAATGTCCGTCTACTAGCTATAAATAGGTGTGTGTATTGCGACGCACGTTCACGCAGACTACAATACGAAGAGCGTACATTTCTTACTTTTGCTTCGTCAGAGCACCACCTCGTGAATATTTAAATTAGGCACTCGAACAGCCTTCCTATTGCTGCTCAATTAGCGATCCGAACGCGAGATAGACGAAAGAAATAAACCAGTGGCTGATTAACCAGTCAATAATTCATTCGCTCGGTATCTCGACGAGGCATGCAAGCCAGTGAAAGGCTTGCTGAAATTCAAAAACCTCCGGTACGAAATTCACCGTACAAGTTACAATTTCTCGCGTGTATAACTGCAGGCGGGTAACTTCTCCGTTCATCTAGCATATTCATCTGCATCAGCTGCCTCGTCGATTTTATTCGATAATTGTCGACGGCTTTAGAAAAATCGAGTCAATTAAAGGAAAGTTGACACGACGCTCGAGAATCCCGATAGAGTTTACGGCGCTTCTCCGCTCCCGGCCGCTCTCTCCCATTAGAAACCCCGCTCGGCCAACGTCGAGAAATTTATACATCTACCGGCGTACTCCCACAGATGTAAAAAGAAAAAAAAACCTATCGATGTGTTTTCTGGTTATAACTGCGCATACCAACGTCCGCATAAATGTGCCTCGGTACTTTGCACACACACATACGCGCGTGCACACGAGCGTGCTCGGTTTATCGTCGTTTCCCTCCCGTTCGTTTCATAGTACGTTTCTCTCGCTGTTCCGCCGCCTCGCTGCAGACACGGGGCTCTCAACTGTCTTCCCTTCCGTCTCTATTCATAGCTCTGTCGCGTTTTCCTATCTCTCGTCGCTATACGCCGTGGCAGCAGCCGGCTCGCTCTTGCGAATGGCGTACTGCGCATGCGCGCTCAGAGTCGCGCGGCGAGTGGTGCAACGGTCGCGAATACACGCGCCGATGAAGGCACACGGGAGATAGTCACGTAGGCGACCTACGAGAGTTTCGCCGCGGCGGCGCTAACGTCGCCCTATCTGCCCCGTACACGGACTCTTCTCTCTCTCGCGAGTGTGTACAATCAAACATTGTTCATGATTTAGTCAAATATTGGCGAGATACACAGCTTTGTAGTGCCTCTCTCACGGTGTATCCACCTATGTATCATGCCGAATAATCCGCCGTAGATTGCGCGCCGATCGTCCACTCGTTAAGTAAGACTCGTTGAACGCCTATGTTCACTGTACGCCGCATAAGGCCTGTATAGATATACATTCTTGCTACTGGCTGGCAATATATTCCGCGTTTCGCATTCGTACACCGTACAAGCCCGTCCCTTTGAGGCACGAAATGAGCGAGAAATTGATCTGTGCTATTAGCTGTCGTACCTCGGCCGTTTCCACTGTCATTGATAAGTCCAATAATTGTATTTACTGGACGAAGCTACCGTTGACCTGCAAATATCAAAGCTTTTTCACGGTCTCGCGACAAAGTGCTTTTTCGGTGACGATCCCGATGCGGTAAATTTATACTTTTGAAAATATAAATTTTTATTTTTCGTAGACACGTGCTCGAGCGTACGGTTACGGTAATAAACGAATGTTTTATCGATTATGAGCGTTTCGGAAGTGAACGCATTTTCGTTATAATTGTTGTTACTTGAGGGATGAGGGTCGGGGATTTGGTGACAAAAATACAGACTCATAATGGTTTTCTTTTTTTTTTCGTAGAAATACGTGGGTTTATTGAAACATGTACATCTCCTTCTCACGATATTACTCATCGCCTCTAATATATTCTCCTCCAATTTAATTCTTTATTCGTGGACGATAAAATTTTGTTCCTCGTCGCCATATTCATTTTTCATTGACAAAATACAACGTTCCGTGTAGTATGTCTGTGTGTGTGTTTATCGACCATACACGCGAGAATACTGTCGAGAGCATTGTTGAATTAAAAATAAGGGCAAGGGAGTTTGGCGAGGTCGTGGATCGATTGAAATTGCGACTTCAGAAAATCGGGACGACGACATAATAATTTCCCTTACAATTGAGATTTCGAGAATTTATTTAAAAAAGGGACACTATCGATTTCAAGACCCTCTGAGATTTATCGAAAGAAAAATAAAAAATAAAATCTTTCAACACCTCCCGACTGGATTCACCGTGCGTCATTGTCGTGTACACCGAGTGTATATTGCGTGCAACTCGTCAACGAGACGGCGGAACTAAAAGCTAAAAATTGCGAGTTACGAGAGAAATAATACCCGAAAAAAAAAAAATTAAAGAAATAACGTCGATAAAATAAACCTTACGAAAGTAAACAAGGACGATGGCATATGGAATGTGACGATAATGGCAATAATGCGATAATAATAACTAATAATAATTAATAATAATAAAAAATTTGTAGTGACCTCATCTCACGGCGCCAAATTGTTGCTAGAATGTTATTTACAGTTTTTATTTTTATTTCACTTTAGCGCCTCGCGCGTGTTTCAAATGCGACTTTGCCCGATCGACAATTAAACTCGTCTGTGTGTGTCTTTTAAAAGTTAAAATTCAATTTGATCGTTGATCGTTTTTGCAAGTTGATCCTTTTATTTCATATTTATTTTTATCGTGTTATTTTTTCAATCCTCTATACTCCTCTTTCTTTTTACCTTTCTTTCTACTTTTATTCTAACTTATCATACCATACTCCTTCTTCTTTTTTCTTACCTATATTCATATATTTATATC
>OZ021680.1:7839560-7863279 GCA_963978505.1 Listrodromus nycthemerus
CTAATATAATGTTATCGTTGAAGATTCCATTTATATATATTTTTTTATCTATATATATAATATATATATTTATATACCTCTTCATAACATATAGAAATGTACATTACACACGTTACGTTGTGCGACTATCTACACGTATCATACAAAAAAAAGACACTGGACGTGTTCTCCGGTGCTGGGCAAGTTTTCGTATCCTATACAACTTCGATATTTCCCTTTTTTTTTTTTATAACAAACCATTATCGAATTTTTATATTTCGGTGTACCTGCGCTTAACGCTGTTGATTTCAGATTATATATATGTATATATATAATACATTTTAAGCGAGTTATCCCTCCATAATATTTTTATATTTTGCTTCTCATGAATTATCACAATATTCGCTCGTCGATGACCTATCGATCAGTAGTAACTTAGCGTTCGTCGGAGACCCAAGGAAGTCGAGAATGCGCTTGGATCTTCAGCTACGAGGGGGAATCAAGAATGTGTTTTTCGCGATTTAAAAAAACCGGGATTTACTGGACCGTGCCAACAAACAATTAAATTATTATCGACGCGAACGATATCTCGGAGAAAAAAGTCATTATCGTATCGTTATGGGTATCGTAGGTCTGAATCTATTCAACACTCGCGCGACTCGGTATCTCCGCAAGGTTAAGGACGCCGAAGATCAGGACACACGAAAAATGTATTCGAGAAATTTCACGATGTTGTTTGACCGTGTCCGAGAGAGATTGTCAAAAAATTCAAGGGTAACCGAATAGAGCCGGTAACCAAGCTCCAATCTCGATCGAGATATCGTTCGATTTCGTGCGTGGCACCTTCCTCTCTCGCCTCCGGTGGACTTTCCAAGCCCCGATTCATCACCTCGTCACACAAATCCCATAAATCGCCAGAGATAGAAATAAAAATAAATCTACCGAGCGAGAGCAGGGGGTCCAAAAACCGAAATAACAAGATGAGTCAATTGGGCATCGCCGGTCGTCGCAAGATAAAATAAAACCCTAACCCTTCGAAGCACGGCGTATCACAGCTGATGCACCTCTTTAAATTCAGATTTGGGTTCCGAAGAAATCTCCGAGTTCTGAAGAGAAATGAATTAACAAACACCCGATGTATTCAAAACTGCATACATAAGAAGTGTTTTAAATCGCTTAGTTCAAATCTGGCCACGAGGTTCAGAAATTCGAGATAATAACGAATCAAAAACGGTCGGTAAAAATTTCGCATGAATGTGTAAGAAAAAAGAATGCTTTAAAGGGTTAAAAAGGGAAAAAACAATTTTACCCTTCATAGACGACCTCTTTAACCCTTTGAAGCACGGTGTATTGTCTCACAGGTGACCGTTGCTTCAAAGGATAAAAATAAAAATCCGCGTTTGCATCCGTCAACGAAATAACAGTTTCACCCCTCAAATACGTTGTTCCCTGTAGGCGATGGGGCTGCCGTCGTCATCGGGATCCTCGACTCCGGTGACTACGTGCCACGTGTTCGTGTGATGCTGTCCCTGAAGAACGTCGCCGCTGGTGAAAACGTCGCTGTCGTTGGCGATGGGCCTTATCGTGCCGATGCGTCGGCCGTTGTCCTGGCGTTCGTTGGATTGCCCGTTCGGCACGCCGTGCAGTTGATCATGATTGCCGGCGTGCGGGTTTGTGCAATTGTTACCATTGGTGGCGGCGTTGTACGCCGCGGCGGCGGCGGCTCAGGCGAGGGCGTAGGGGTGGGTAGCGTGATGTCACAATCCCGTAGCAGCGGAGGACGGGGGAGCGCTCGATGTCGTCACGCTGCTGGCGTGATGATAAAGCGGACTCTGGTAATAGTCTTGATGATGATTGGTCATGTTGTGCATCGTCGCGGCCGGATTCGTACCGCCGTGCATGCCGTTGTGATGATGATGTCCGGGCGGTGTCGAGTGCGGATGTGGATGATGCGGCGAACCGTAGTTACCGTAACTCTGATGAATGTCGTACATCTTGAGTTCCGGCGGTTTCGTGTCCTGAGCGCCCGGCGACGTTCCAGCACCGGGCAGTAGCCTCGTGATGCTGAAGGGATGACTGGAGGCGGTGTACGGTGACTCCTGTTTGAGACTGCCGGGCATCCCGTGATGAAGAGCCGCCGGATCGGTGAGAAGATGCGGATGAAGACTCCGTCCGACCATCGCCGCAAGCTCGTCGTGCGCCGCACCAAGATCGGGTCCCAGCAGCCCACCTATGTCCGTCGCGTCGCTCTTAAGGCTGCCGTGATGCTGGTGAAGTCCGCCGCCGGGATGATGATGGTGATGCTGGGAGGAGACCAGCGAGTGAAGATCCTTGTCGTCCTGCTGCTGCTGCTGGGGCGCGTGAAGCAACGAGGACGGCGTCTTCTTGACGCCGTGGTTACCGCCTAGCTGGTCATGCTGGGAGTTGGGACTGTTGTGACCGGGCCCGACGCCACTCGCCGGATGGTGCTGCTGGTGCCCCTGGTGTTTGCTCGTCTGCCTCGACATCTCCTTCTTCTCGTCCTTGAATCTCTTCTGGCGACGGAGGTAACAGCCGTTCTCGAACATGTTGCCGCTATCCGGATGGAGGGTCCAGAAAGAACCCTTGCCGGGCTTGTCCGGCGTTCGGGGGACTTTGACGAAGCAGTCGTTGAAGCTCAACGAGTGTCTTATCGAGTTTTGCCAGCGTTGCTGGTTTTGACGGTAGAACGGAAAGAGGTTCATTATGAACTGGTAGATCTCCGAGAGGGTCAGCATCCTCGATGGCTCGTGCTGTATCGCCATCGTAATGAGGCTTATGTACGAGTACGGTGGCTTGGCGTGGGTGTAGTTTCGCCTATAGGACTTGTCAGCCCTGACTCGCTGAAGGGCCGAATTCGGAGAATCCGGCTCGGCCAGCGAGAGAGCGTCGCGCGCCACGCTGACTCCACCGCCGGGAGTCAGCGGGCCGTAGCCGCCGGCGCTCATGCAACCCGGACCGCCGCCCATCGAGGAACCACCGTAACCGGTCATACCACCGCCACCCATCGACGCCATACCCATCGAGCCCATCGTGCTCATGTTGAACCCGCTCGCACCCTGCGGACTGCATCTCGGACCTATTCCAACGTCCATCGACATACCCATTGACACGCAGCCCATCGAATTTATCGAACTGTAAGTGGGCGCCATGCTCCCAATGCTGGTCATCGCAGCGCTGGTCATAGCGCCGCTAAGACCGCCAGACTCGCCGTACAGATTGAGACTGCCGGCCTTCTGAGACTGTAACATTGTCATTTCTTTTTTTGTTTATTTTTTTTTCGGGAGGGGAAAACAAAATTGAGGGGAGAAATACTAAAAGAATAAAATCGAAGATACGATGCAGAGAAGAAATTTGTTCTTTCGTCAGACCGGAAACATGTGAGAGTCTCGAAGGTCAAGCACGCCGATTCACGGCACGCTTTGTATCAAAGATTGGTTCACCGTTCCGCCTCTTTATCGATCGGTGACGGACTGACCTATTGTTATTATTGTTTTTTTTTCTTTGCTTATTTTTTTCGGCTATCTCTCGGAAGTCGATCGGATAAATGTTTCGTTATCGGTCGGTCGTCCGTTGGAGAATCACATTTGAGTCTCTTATCGTGTCCATCACGCCGACGACTCGGCGACGAATTCGCGCACGAAATGTTCTTAGACTCGGTGGTACTCTTCTCGTTCATATAAGAGACGAGCACAGACGCGAGAACGATCCGTTCTCTCGTTTTATTTATTCATTTATTTATTTATCTTCCGTCGGTTTCAAACACTTGTCGGATAACACGGCTTGGATTGAAACTTTTGTCTACACTTTTCTTAATTTTATTATTATTTTTTTTCAACACTGTCCTCCGACGACACTGGAGAGTTCTCGTCACTAGAACCGCGGTCAAGTTAAGGCCATACGTTGCTCGAGCCGAGTTTTCAACGCTCACCCGAGTATTGTTTTTCGTCTCGCGCCACGGAGACTCGTCGCGGCGCGACCTCTGCGCGCCTTGCAGTCCCGTAAACAAAACACAAAGCAAAAAAAGAATACAAATAGAACCAATGCGTCCAAATCTCAGAAAAAAAAAAAACAACCGTCACTAACGATAGAATTGAAACCGCCTTGGTGAAAAAGAAATCAAAAGAGACTCCCAAAAAAATAAAATAAAAATAAACTCCGACACTCGCGTATTCGACGATTCCGCGCTCGGTCGACAAGGCCTCTGCGCCTCGGCCGTTTGCCGATAGTTTTATCCGAAACAATGCGGTTGTTTCAACCCGGCGCGGTTTACAACTCTCTCTCGAGTCTCGATGACGCTCTGGCCCGGCGTTCGCCGATAGGGGTAATTGTTGTCCCAACACACGAGCAACTATATAACAAAACACACTTTGGCCGGGAGCGGCGGCGGCGGCTGCTGCTGCTCCTCGCCCGTTTTCGAGAGTATAGTCCGAACACGAGAGATATCGGCCCCGAGACGACACACACAGCGCGCGTAGCCTGGGCTCTGGCTGATTATTTGCTGGCTGGTTTGGGCTCTGCGCGCCCTCTCTCACTCTCTCTACACTCTGTGTGTAGTGTGGATGGAGGCCGGTTAGCGAGTGTACTCCGGTACTCTTGAGTCGCCGAGTCTTGTTCAAACAGTCCCCACCTCGCGGCCGAGCGGTCCGTGCACCACCGTCGACGCCTACGACCCGTCGCTCCGGCGAATCCTCGGGCGCTCGTTCCCGCAAAGCCTGCCAACCGACGAATCGTTACTCCTCGCAGGTGGGGCTGCGCCGTTTGGCTCTGAATTGCCGCGACCACGCCTGGCGCCGCCTGGCTGTCCGCCGGGGAGAGACCAGCTAGGGTAGGGAATGAAAAAAAAAAAAAAAAAAAAAACCCCTCAATGTAAAAAGGAATGTAGAGGCTGAAAGAAGAGATCGAGGCGCATGCGCGCCGCGCCACCGGCTGATAGAGAGTCCCTGGAACCCCCTCGGCTTGCGTAACTTCGCAACGACGTCGCACGCTCGAGCCCGACGACGACGTCCTCGGCGGCCTCGTCTCTTCATGTCATGTCAACTGCCACCGCGCTTTTGACAACTCTGCGTTAACGTACGCGGTCTCTCGTTCGATCACACACATGCGACGGCGATTTTTCTTGTCGATTCATTATGTTTTTTCAAAGTTTTCTTTTAAACGACTTCTTGTCGGAATATAATGATAATACGTTCGGGCGTTCGACCGTCGGCGATCGTTCGGGATCGAATCGAAGTCTTCTCGTACGAGATTCTCAATCAGAAATCGGTTATTTAAATTGTCGTTGATCGTTGATTGTTTTGTCGTCTCGTAACTTCTCGCGGGTGACTGAACGAAGAGGGGGAGGACGATGAACGGCAAGAGAGAAACACGTAAGGACATTTGTTGCGTTCTGTTATTATTATAAATGTTTTTTTTTTTTATGGATGTGTTTGTGTATCCGTATGTCTGGAAAAAATTGAGATGTCAATGTGGGCTTTTTGGAAATTGAAAAAACTGCTCTCGTTGCACGATATATTCACTGTTGCTGCAAGATATTTTTTTGTACATAGGGATTTTTTCTTATGTTTTGCAGTATGGAGAACTTGATTTTACGAGCTCGATACATTTTTTGAAATTAACTCATGAAGAGGAAGTTGGAAACTCTTCCGGTTTCGACGATGCGACGCTACGACTGGTAAGTACAGTTTCTCGTTTTGAAGCTTTCTCACGTTTTTCCTTACGTGTGAACAGTGAGTATTTTTTTCCGTTATTATTATTTCCTTCATTCCGTCACATCGGTGACACAATACGCATTGAAAATTTCATTGAGAATATATGTTATTAATGGTACAACGTTGAAAAATGTTATTCGTTTCAGTAATTTACACGTCGTTTTATGCCCATAGAGCATATACGGAATACTTCTTCTTTAATCCGTCCCAATCGTAACAGTCAAGCCTGAAAATGAATCCTTTGATTCTTACACCGATGTGTTTTTTAAGGTTTCATTGTGAGTAAAAATTATTAATCGGTGAAAGTTAAAGAATATTGTTTGGTTCAGTGGTTTGCACACGGTTCGACAGGCTAGAGCATATACGCTAAAATAATTGCATATTTGGCACCGAACGGTTTACTATGGCGCGTTTGGTGTACCGCACACTTCGCTGACAAATGGAAGCTGTATGAAGGCTTCATTGAGTACAAATATTATTAATTGATTGATTGCAAAGTTCAATGAATTGTTCTCACTGCATTACGATTTACACACTGCTATATATCACAGCCCTGAAACGTAACAATAAGTGTATTTGGTGATTTTAAATGTATTTTTCTTTGGTACTAAACAAATCACCCTGGGGCGTTCAGTCTACTTGGTAATTCGCTCAAGAATCAAAGATAAACTGTTTGAATATGAAGTTTCATTGAGAACGTATATTAGGAATTAATTTAAAGGTTGACAAATTTTGTTCGATTCAGTGATTTACAAACCGTCATATATCGTAGAGCATGAAAGCTGTAATAATTGTATCTCTGGCACCGAACCACTCACTTGTGGTACGTTCAGGCTACCGCACGCTTCGCTGAGGAATCAAAGATAAGGCTGCTACGTTGCACCCACCCGCGCAAACGTTAATAGATCAACTCCACAGATCCTTGTAAATGCTGCGATCTTTATCTGTCAATATGAATTGTTTACCTACACTTTAGTTGCTCTCAAATTGTGTACTTGAACAAACACTCTTGCGCTTATCCGAACTCCATATCATTGTCGAACCCCCCGTCTCTCTCTTTCCCGCTGTGTGCGTCTCTTTCCCTCTCGACTTTGTCGCGCGCGTTTCCGATACTCCATCAAAGTTTTTCGGCGGTCAAATCAATTTTTTTCCTTTTTTTCACATAGAATATTTACCAAAGAATCACGAATTTCGTTATCGCCTCATTCGTATGCGGCTAAAACCAGAAGCTCAAAAGATTTGTACTTTCAATGACGATTTTCTCCGTCGCAAATCCTTTAAAACCTTTTCATGCTCATTTTACAGAAAAATAATATTTGAATAATTAACAAATGTTTGTCTAAAATCAACAAACATTTTTTTTAACTTAAGAAATAATTTTGTAAAATGCATTTTTTTTTTTGGAAATCAAGCGCGAAAAGAATTATAGTAATTCTAATACTTTTTGACCGCACTGCTGGATAAAAAACGTTCGTTTCTATATTTTCAGTGTATCAAGTCGTACCAGAAGCAAAAACAATATCCGCACTTTTCAATGTCCGGTTTGACTTTATCTCGGAAAAAAATTTCCAATTCGGATTCGGTACGAAAATATTGACTGTACGTGGTTCGAAATATATCATTGAAAATTTCAATATTTCGTAAAAGATTAAAGTTTTATTCCAAAAACGAATAGAAAAAATGTCCCTCAAAATGATTTCTGAGTAATCCACCGCTGCGCAGCGGTAAATGTAAGCGATATGTCTCGTCGTATCGCCGATCGACCCAAAAGTTTCGATTCTCCCACAAAAAAAAAAAACGAGGACCATTCATCCCAAAAATTCTCGCGGAACGGACGATATTTATATTTTTGCGCGGCACTCACTACAGCCATAGGTTTCGAACAATGCAAATTTTTATATGGCCCGGTCTCCGGTCGCGCAACGATCGTCACGCCGTAATATTTATGGGCCTTTTTTTCAATCTTGCGGTTTTCAGACTCAAACAAATCTGGTATTACAGGCAAGCCCCACGGGATTATCTGTATCCTACCGTGGCGCGCTCCGGAAAAACGGACGAGAGAGGTACACGAATTTTTTTTTTATTCAATATTTTTTTTCCACTTTTCTTTTCCTCTTGCGCCCTTCGGTCATTCCACAAAGACCTGGCAGCGCCAGGCTCGGGCGTGGAGGGAAAAAAAAAAAAACAATGCCGGACACGAGTAGGACGGCGTGTGGGAGCAAAGCGAACGTAGAACGAGAGGGCGCCGGCTAGGTGAGGAAAGGTCAAACAGTGTGCGAGTTAGTTGAGCGAGAGAGTTATGACGAAAGGGGTAGTGAATATGCGGCAAAATCGTGAAAGAGTAACGGAGGCGCGAAGTCCCGAAACCAAGCAGGATGGTAACAGTAAAAACGGTCGAGTTGGGAGGAGAAAGGGAGGGAAGGGAACACACAAAAGCCCGAAAAAACCGCGACAGATTCAACTGTATAGAGAGGAACGGGGTGCACCAAAGCTTCGACAAATATCCGAGAGCTTTTTTTCTGGCCGAGCCTGTGAGGCCATTGCGTCTACGGTGGTGCTTGCCTCATACATTCAATATATATATATAGATATGTATATATATATATATATATATAATGGTGTGTGTGTATACATGTTTGGCATAGCGGCAGTTGACCGGATCGCTCGAGTAATTAAACCGCAGGCGCCTACGCCGGACACGCCATAAAACGCGCCGCCGGAAATGAATGTCCGAACGTCGACCTATCATCCATCCAAAATTAGCACCCCCGCCCCATAGAAAACTGACAGAATTAACAAACATGCCCATCCGACCCCACCGTTAGGGGGTAGCTGTGAAAAGTCGAATTATCGTACTATGCGAGACGTTTAGTTTTTATAATGATTATTTTTTGAAAAATTGAGGGATTCAAAAGGATTGTGGTTTTTTTTTAAGCAAGTTCTTTTAATGTTGAGTTTTTTTTACTGAAAGAAAATTCGTCGACACAGGAAGAATTTACTAATTGTTCATCGATGAATGGCATCATAGAAAAAGTGAGAATTACAGTTTTTGTTACCGATTGTGTTATTTCATTAGCTGTTAAGGGGATGCGAAATATTGCCACCGATAACAATTAGTGTGATTATTGCCGTTTTGGGATCACAGTCGGGGAGAAAGAAAATTGTCTTTCTCTGTCGAAGCTCCCAGGAAATTGCCGAAAGTATTTTAGAATCTTTTGATTCCCTAGTGGAAGACAATTGTCATTTTCCTCGACAGTCTGCGGTATGAAAACGGCATTGATTACATTTTCTCTTTTCGAACTGGGAGTGAGAGTCGGCGGTCATGTCGAATCATCTTAGGACGATGTGAGACACACTTGAACGGTAACGAAAGCCTTGAAATCCACGTTTCTGCAAGCCTCATCAGAATTAGTTTCGAATAACTGAATCACAAAAAATTGAATAAAACTGAGAAACTCAATAGCAAAAATTGAATTACGCTGAAAGACTGATGCATAGAAAATAAAGTTTTCGTTACCGATTAATTTCGATACAGAAGGACGATGTTGCGAATCGCTTTAAGCGTTGTCGACGGTGCGATAACCGCGAGATTGAGAAAGAGTCTCTTCTCTCGTCTCTGCACGCTGTGATCTCGTGAGTAAATCCCGGTGGTAGCACATCCGGTGGTAGCACAGCACGATATACAGAATATGTATCATCGACGTCTTTATCGAGCCACACGAATTGTTTGCTCGATGAAAATATTGTTCCTGTAAACAAAGCATCGCGGCGATGCACATCGCGTCCCGCGATCCCTCTCTATCGTGCTGCAGGTTGTTAAGCAGTCTGCAGTGAGTTAGGTAGTCCGTACGATACATGTATATATACGAACGTTTACGCACATCTGCGTGTATATCGTTCACGAAACGCCGAATCCGCATCGACCACAACAATCGGACGATGTATAAGAGCCTCGATGAATACACGGTCGTTGCACTTTCATTTCGGTGTCGTTCGTATGCGCCGCTTTTTAAAACGTAGCGCGTATCATTGTCCTGGAGATTTTCGTTACACGCAATCGCCTTCTCTCCGGTAGATATAAATAGACACGTACAGAGGAACTGAGGTGAGTTATGTGAGTTTAGGTAATTTTTTTTTTCAGTTCAGGTGAATTATATTAGTTGAGGCGATTTGTGTAAAGTTGAATGACTTGTGTGAGTTTAGATGAGCTCTCTGCGCGTTTATGTGAATTATGTGCGTTTAGGTAAGTTATGTTAGTTTATGAGAATTTAAGTGAGTTATGTGAGCTCCCGGTAGTCTGATTATTCCGTACAAGATGTGTATACATAATATACTTTTATACACATATGTAACTCACAAGATCACGAATCCACATCGTTCATGACACTCCGAGAATCCACAAACTGCTTAATGACTTTACGGTCGTTGCAGTTTCATTTTTTCATAGTCCGTATGCATCGAATTATAAAAACCTCCGCACTATCGATCGTAAAAAAAATGGAAACATCGCATGTCCAGTGCTCGTGGCTATCGAATTTCCAAAGATTTTCGTTCCGCTCGTGAATCTTCTCTCGAGCACACAAGTTTACAGCATAGTGAGACGTGTACAGAGGAGATAATGCACTTCGCGATAATGAACGAGATCGAGGTTCCTTGTTTGTCCAAGATTGTGGTATCGTTGGGAGCATCGTCTATCGTGTTATCGTTGCTGTACGACGGTCGGACCGGTACCCGACGATATACACAGTCCAGTCATTCGGAACCGATTGAATACGATTAATTTTTATATCCGATTAATTTCGATGACCGGTGATAATTTCCATACACGGGTTTGTTTGCCATTGGCTGCAATCGTGTGTCCGAACGATAACGATTCCAATAATCGACGCGTTATACGGTTCAGTTTGTACGGGCACACGTGTAAAGACGATTATTATCGTCAACACTGATGCGTATCATAAATTAAACCTTTCGGATGGAGACCCTGACAATGTATTTTAAAGCACGAGTTTGGCGATCGAGAATGCTCGATCATAATTGATGTTGATCGAGGTCTCAACTACTTTGTATTTATATTTATATTTATATTTAACTTCTATTTGGTTTCTTCCTCGTGTAGGTTTTTTTCATCCGTGGTATGAGCTACGTCAGTTTTTATTACATTTCATCAGGCGCTACTGGAACTGTTTCGGCATGCGGCGGCCTGTCGTCCAATGTATAAAAGTATTTTGTCATTTTTATAAGACGGACTAGGAAAAAGATTGAGAGACGTCGAAGATCTGTGAGGCGACGAGGCAAACGAACCAGCGAGGTGGAGATCGAGAGAGAGAGGGAGAGAGAGAGAGAGAGAGAGAGAGAGGGAGAGAGAAAACATTTGTTGGAGTGGATCCTTCAAAACATCTCTCGTATAGCTTCCATATAACTATATACCTGCGGACACGACCACGTGGGTGGTCCGAGCCGCTACCAGCACTTCGTATATATTAACACCGATGATAACTCGGCACACAAGAGAACAAGAAAGACCGAACGACGACCCTCTCCGATCTCACCTTTTATTATTTCGATGCTTTGAAGATGTGAAAAAAAAAAAGAAACGGAACTATCTTGTAAGAGTCGGAGAGACTCGATGCCGGCGGAACGAGGAGCTGCGTATAGAAAAAAAAAGTTATTTACGCGAATGAACGAAAAGAAATCATCTTGATAATCGAGCTACAGATTTTTTTTTCTAAACCGATGGAAATTATCTTCGATATTGAGAAGCCGATTTATTTGTTTTGTTGAATTTGACTTTTTCTTCAAACTTGATCCAGAGAGCGTTTTGCCAACAACTCGCCAGCAAATAGGCAGCATATGTGTGCACGGGATCGTGGCGAAATTAAGGCATGCGCGTCCGAATTTGCCTATCTTTTTACCGACATTCAGTGCCGAGAATTCACGACGAAGTTGATTTGTTCGAAACTTTGAGCCATACTAATTTTGAAATAACTCATTATCATGTAATGGAATGCATTACCAACCCATTATCAAACTCATTCATCGTATATAAAAATGAGCTGCCATTATCGTCAGCAATAATAACGCGTATAGAATAAATGGGTGATCAGAATTTGGCTTCTGATGCGGAAATATTTTCATCCCTTTCAGGACTGCTAAGAATGAAAAAATGAGCGTACAGCATCTGTTGCTGGATTTTCTGTCGATGTGCGGCTATCTCATGCTGAAAACTATTGATGCAATATTGCTGGCAACTAAAGAGCAACGCTCGACAGCAAGCAATTGCCCTTTTTTGCCTATGCTACTATTTGCTATCTCGAAACCTTCGCGACTTGGGAGAAATATCGTTACTCGGTACTATTTAGTGCTATCTCGTACTATGTAATACCATCCGATAGTAATCAACATTGTTTATTATTTTATTGTATAATTTGGTACTATTTAGCACTATTTAGTTCGATTCAGTTTTATTTTATGACGTGAAAATCTGTCTAAAAACTCTAGTACATCGTGGATTATTATTGTATGTGACAAGTCGTGCGAAAACATCCACAATCTGTGTCAGGGTCGCATGTCCATAGATGCACTCGCTGCAGTTGGAATTTATGCGATAGCACGACAATATACCGCGAGGTTGTTCCTCGGCAAATTGTGATTTTGACGAGAACGAAATATTCCATCCCTCGGGAATCGTTCACCCTCTTCTTCTACTCTTTTTCCGCTTGGAGTACCAAGTGTGTTTTTGAACGTGACCGAAAGACGCTTGCACCTGATTTCCTACTCCAAAAAAAAGGAGAAAAAAAAATAGCGGAGGCTTTTCGTGGACCCTGCGGAAAAATTGACTTCTCGACTTACAAACGACGGTACGGAAAACCGCGCACGGGTTTGTTGTCGCTCAACGCTGTAACAACAAATCCCATGTTAGTCGGCTCTCGTCCCGCCGGTCATCGCCTTTTTGCGCGCCGACGAACCAAACACGGACGGACCGTTTTCGTAATCGTGTGACAGGTATTTTTCACCCCTCGGATATTCCATCTTCCCACTGTTTCCACCGGACCGAAAACCCCGGTGAGAGAGCACCCTCAGACTCCTCGAAATATTTTTGTAGGGCAAACCGATCCTATTCAGTCCCGCCCAAGGCAACCCTTCAGGCATTTTTTTCTCTCAAACTACTCCTAGAACTGATGCTTTCTTCCGTCACTGTCCCTTCGATTTTTTATCCATAATAATAATGATTATTATCAATTTCAACAGTAAGAATAATAATTGTTATTAATCAGTAAAAAATATTATTATGGAGTATCAGCAGGAAATCGTTGAACGACACATTGCGAAAAATGTCGTTTTAAATTTTATTAAGAGTATCGGAAGCTTTTTTTACATGAACCGTTTCTGAAATTTCAAATACATTGGCGTTGCAATTTTACAGTAATGCCGTTATTTTCAATCAAACATTCTTTTCTTTTTCTCCCTTTCACAAAGGGTTTGTAATTTCACTATCTAATATTTTAATTTTACGTAAAAGTACAATTAATGTGAGTAATACAACTAAATATCAATTTTCTTGTAAATTAAATTTGTATTGTATTTTTACAGTGCAAGGACTGAGATTATAATTGTGTTTCGGTGGCTGGTGTCTGTGTTGGAGAGAATAGCTCGAATCCACATAATCTTTCTCACACGATCGAATTTTCTGAAGCGTCGAGATGCGAAATTTTCGCCTCGGGAAGTCCCGACTTTAGGGTACGCGAATTTTTCCCGAGAGACGTGCGAAAACAACTAGGCGCATATCCGAAGCAGGACGAGGGCGAGAGCTGGCGAAGGGATTAGACGTCGAACTAATTCTAAACTGTACCAGATGGCTCCGGAAGTCTCGAAGCCTAAACGTATTCGAGGATGGAAACACCCGCACGAAAAACCTCGGGAAATCGACGTCTGAGACGCGAGATTTGACTTCGTAAGACGCTGTCACAACATTTGCGCGAGAGACAGCCGAGAAGATTTTTGGAAAGGTAACGTTTTCTCCGGTAGAGTACGTGTCGGCGCAAGGACCTTCGAATCGGCGACCGAGCTTTCCCGGACGGCGGGAAAACCCATTGCAGCTCGCGCGTTTCTATTCACTATTGTGAGTAAGGATCTTCACTTTTTTACTTCAAAATATTGTAATTAAAGATAATATTACACTCGCGATTTCATGAAACTGCAAAAAGCATTTTTTAATTTTAATAAGTTTGTGATTTTTGAAAATACAAAATTTATGAATTTTTATGAATTTTCAGTACCGTGATTATTCGTTGTTTATAATTTTTTTATTAATGAAAATGGGTAACGTAGAATTTTCTTCTAACCCCATCGTGTTTCACTGCGATGACCTACTTCGAAGTCTTTTCGACGACACAAGTGGTTGTCGAAACTACGGAACATTATTTAACTAAATTTCGTATATTGATTTTGTATAGTGATCTCTGTTGGTGAGCAAAAAAATGTAAGGCGATGTCCATACGCATGTAATCAAACTGAATTTTGATAAAGAAATGAATAGGTCGCGGTTTCGGATCGATCGGCCAATAAGAACCAAAATTCCTCGTTTCATTGGCGGTTGTATTTGTTTTCTACTTAGATAAAAAATGTTATATATGCGGTGTTATTGTTAATTATATGATACTTACTTTCTTCGTCATTATTTTTATTTTTTTAAGCAGTTTACGCGGTTTTCCATAGAGCCGTGAAAGACATCGAGTCTCGCCGGAAGGACGCGTCGCCGACGACGTACTCGTCTGCGCCGGGATTATTCTCCGCGCCATAATATCAACGTTGCGATACCGGAAGGGCGTGCAATTTGCGTCTGTATGGAGATCATAGGTCCTTGTGGAATTGAGCCGTCGATTTATATTTAGTACACTACGTACCGTGTACGGTATGCCCAGTTTTGTATTATATTATGTGTATAAAGGGGAAATCCGCGTGCGCGGGAACGTCTGCCGGCGCGAGGATAATCCGTGGCCCCGGTGCGATAATCCACGAGCTCCGAACCCACCGCAACGATAATACACTAAACCGCACGTGAAAATATCGGGGTATGGGGGTGGCTCTCGACAATTTATTTTAAGGACGAGAATCGACGATTTATCTTTTTTCTCGACATTACTCATTATTATTTACTTGTTCATTCACTTATTCATCTACTAATAATGGATTATTGACAATAGTCCGGATGGTACAATTTTTCCCACGTAGTATGATGGGACAATCGACATATATTTATTCAGTTAGCTTCTTCGTTGTTTAAATTAAATTCGAATCTTACGTAAAATGGCATTCATGATTACGATATCCATATGCATTTTATCATGAATTTGAAGTCGTGATAGATTTAGGGTTGTGAAAATTGTCAATAATTTGTGTCGTCAGTTAAATTTTGGGCAAAATTTGGAATGTGAACGAAACCGAGGCGAAATCGCCCAAAATAGGGACATGACAAAATTAGATTAATGCGGGGATACTTTTTTCACTACTATTTTTTTTTTGCAAAAAAATTATAACGAAAAAGCTATTGACCCTACCAACAAATGTGAAAAAACTTATCTCTTCAGGGTGATTCAAATAACTCGAATAATTTTGATGTCGATAATCCGTCGAAAATTAGCGGAAACTGCGTTGGTACACGTGGTAGTCTAATGGGAAATCGAACACTCGCTTGAAGAAACCCGTGAAATATTTTGCGGGTCCAAAAATCGAGATTCAAAACTATAGTTTAAAGTGCGCGCGGTAAATAAACGGAATGAAACATATTTTCTAAATCACCAACTGTACGACGATTTCCGCTATTTTCTTCATACACACATCTGAGAAAAGCGACGATACCCATTAAAGAATAATAATTAAGAATTTCACATCCACAATTTGGATTTTTTTAAAATTCGGTAGTGATTTTTTTTTTATTCTGATATTGCAATAGTTCTCAGACCTTGGTTCCTTCACGACGAGGGAAGCTGCGTTTCGAAATTCTGTACGTACTGAGCGTACAGCAATGAGAGGCAGGGATCGATAGAAGGCCATTTAAAAAACGATGATTCGAGTGTGCTTTATCAACCCTGACGAGACGCAGACCAGCCGTGAGGGGCTCCAACCGCACGGTAACGCGTGCCTGTTCGAGGTTTTCCCAGATTTGCAACCCCCGAATCACGTTGTCTCTATTTACGAACTGCTCGCGCGCACACGCACACGAGGTCGCATATTCGCCCCTTGGATTCCTCGGTCCAGAAGTAGAAATAATACACTCGAATCACGCTCTATTTTCGAGGCTGGCGCGCGCATAATTATTATAATACGTGGGAAACCATTTTTTTTTTTTTTTTTTTTTTACAAATTAACGAATTACACAAAGTATAAAAACATTTTTCGTTACAAGTCTACAATTCTCACTCTAAAATTGAGAGAATCTAACGTCAATTAGGTCAAATGTTTTCCCGTTATTGTTTCCATCTTGTTTATATTATACAATATGAATATACATATATTGGTCATGTTAACAAAAATTGTTTTCTAGTTTCAATCATAAATATATATACATATATACATCGGTGCCGTATCAAGGAATGGCGGGGAGGGTAAATACTTACAATAATAAGGTTTTCCGTCCATTAAGCGGTGTGAGTGCCCGAGCTACAAGCCTCCTAGTATGTATATACTAGTGCCTTTAATTCTCAATTTCCCAAAAAAATTTGTAAGGTGAAAAAAATAATTGTGGACAAAAATAGTTTTGCTAAATGTATGAATCTTTTACTGTGTACGCGAAAGAGAGTATGAGTGAATAAGGCATACATTTTCCGAAATCATCGTAAAAGGTTGAATACAGGAGGTTTGAAAGTACAATAATTCATTGAACAGGCATTTCGAAAGCTTTGACAGCACGATTGCCGACGACGGCACATTCATTTTCGGAAAAGAAAAAAAAACTAAAAGTTCGATCGAATAATGCTTTATCGGTAGAAGCAAGTACTGCTTTGTCTTTGAATGCTCTGTATATACTGCTTTGTCTTTGAATGGATGTGGAATTTCAGGCCCAAGATTTTGTTGCCCATCGAGGAGTGTGGACGATTTTTGGACATCTTACTCGACCGAGGATTAACGATTCAACAGAGGTCAGCCCCAAAAAACGAATTTCCTCTTCTTGCTCACGCAATAGCCGTTTATGCAGTACTGAAAAGATTTAATCGATAGAAATTGTAGATAATTTGAGGCCAGAATCGGTAAGGAGGAGACCGTAATCCGTAGAAGAATGACCAAAAAAAAGCATCTCGGATTATCAGCTAAAACTTGAACAGAACAAAAACGATCGCCCAAAGATATCGTACGTATTTCTTACGGTTTCATACGGATTATTTGAAGTTTGTACTACAATACAACCTGAAATATTCGAAGCAATCGAATTAACGATAATCGGACTAACACAAATTCAACGACGAAAGTTATTTTATAAATTAGGGAACGCACGATACAAGCTAGATTGGATAACATAAATTCAGATAAAGCAAGTCGCGGTTCGAATAGTCGAGTATTCCTACAACAGGGGTTTCAATAATCGAGATTCTATTATATATCAATATATCATTAAAGAAACGCAACGGCCTTCATGAGCAGCATTCTTACCATTTCGTTTCCACAGGAGGAGCCCTCGGCAGCTCCATAGAACTCCTGGCATTTCTGACTGCCCGGAGATTTACATGCGAGGACTGTGCAAACTCTTGCATCGTGCTGGAACAATGGAAAATGTTCAATCTCAATTTCACACGCTGGGATTCTGTGTGAAAATGTCTTCGACTATTTTAAACGAAGAAGTTGTTTTCATAAAACAAAAAAAGATTGCGAAGTAGACAGACAATCATCGGCGGACTTACGTAGCACGCCGTCCAGTTTTGGCCTTCAAACTTTTTGCATTGTTCATCGAGCGTCAGAATTTGTCCAGGCAGTAGCCGGGGCAAAGCTTGGACGGCCTTCGGCTTGTTGCGTAGACAAGTTGAATTGGGTGAACTATTTAGTATATACACAAACATGTATCACTCACAATTCTATTATTTCAATAGAATTCATTGACTAATGTGCAACGGATGAGAAACCTGAGAAAATCGTAGAGATTTCTTAAGCTGCAGTTGGACCATTTAAAGTTGTTTTGATCTTGTTTTGCAATGCTTGACATTAGATACGCATCTGAGGCAGGGCAATCTATATTTTTTGGATCTCCATCGTGTAGTACACCCATTCTGAAAAAAAAAGAAAAATGTCTATTTGGGTTTGAAGGATTTTCTTATAATTATTTTTTGGTGGACTCACAAGTGAGCGATTTCATGAGCGCTAGATAAGATTCCGTAGAAACGACCGTCGTCGTAGATTACTGCAGCAGATTTAATGACTGCTTTATCGTCTTCCTTGGAGCAGGCACCTCGTTCCAAAGAGACGCCTAAGAATGGAGAAAAAAAACAGATATGCATCGAATTGAACACCTGTTTGTATTTTCTCGAATTCCTTTGGCGACTCACCATCAATTGGAATTAACAGGTTGTTCTCTGCCGCGGCGAAAAGCTTCATACTTAAAAGACGACATAATTAAGTCAAGGCAGAGTTGCAAGGAACAAAACAAGTTCGCCGGTAATAATTAATTACGACAATATTATTCTTACCCCGATAACGCCATTACGATGTCGTAAGTTTCAATTGGAAATATGTGGGACTTCCTGTAGAAGTGACTGTTTATCATGTATAAATTCCAATCCCCACGCTGGCCTTGCTGATATTTTGGAGCTGCGGCGAAGTAGGGAGTGCCGTTCGGTTCCTATGAAAAATAATTTTTTAAATAATGCGGAGTAATTTCCACACGGTTTTCGCGTATGCTACAATTTTCCGGAAGGATTCCTTTATAAGAATCTCGCTGATAATTTTTTGGTTTACGTACAGGGAAAGCCTTTCCGAAAAGAACTACTGAAAACTACTGAAAAATACTAGTGACACTATCCAGTAGCTAACGATTGAATTACCGTTCAGTGCCAAATTGGTGGATTACTGAAAATTCGGACTACTTTACTACTGAACATTATTGCGTACTTTGAATAATTAACTATCAATAAGTCCTCAACTTTTCGAAATCACTATAAATTTCCTGTAGCCACTCGACTATACATTTCCTACTTTAAATCCTCGAATACTAAACTATTAAAAATTTCCAGCAGTTAAATATTCGAAATTATTATAAGTGTGTAGTAGACAACTATTGTGAAATCTCGGTATTTTCAATAGTTCACTACTGAGAATTAGTTTTAGATAGACCAGGGCAGAATGGGCAAGTTAAAAAATAAAACCTGATACAACGTTAACGGTATCATATATCCGTTGCTTGTCACACAAACACGCACGTACTATTTCGACATTTCTTATACGTGTGATGTTTCAATCTTTTGGAACATTCTGAGAGGCGCCCATGATCTCGAATGATTTCAGTAAAAAAAAGTAATTCTAAAAATGCTCCTTATAATCACCAGAGATATAATTAATCCGGCGATGTTAAAGCGTATCATCGGTTCCTCCAGCAATCTGTAACGCAAGTCGACCCCATTCGCAAACGCGAGAACGTATCGTGCGGCTTCCTCTAAATTTTCTCCAACGGACCTATAAAATATTTAAATGTGTTTATACTAAGCAAATAAACATTTTGGTGTCATCGCTGCGACTAATAAAAAAACGTAACTTACTTCCAAAGAATGGAATCGATAACTATCAGCATTTCCGGATAAACAATGTCCGGCATAGTTGTCAACCGACCGTCATCGACGGTCGCTCCGATTGTTCTCCTTCGTTTCGCAACTCCTGGAATTACAAATGAACCGGTTGAATTTTATTGAAAAAAAAAAAAAAACTAGAATTAGGTCATGATTTTTCTTACATTCTCTCGTCGATATTAAACGAGTTTTTGAGGGTCATGTGTCTATTGAATGCAATCACGAAAATTTGTACTTACGTACGCCATCGTCATTCGCGATTGTGTCTCGTTCGTGTCTCTCGAAGATTACGTGATGGTGCGATCGTCGAAAATCCGCTTCACCGTCCACTCCGTCCGGAAAAGTATCCAGGTCTCTCCTTTCTCTCAGAATAACATTGCGAAGACGATGCGGCAATGGATGAACGATTAAGTTGTCCGGTAAACACCCTTGCTAAAATTTCGTTAGCTAGTCCAAATTTGACAAAGGCTAATTCTATAGTTTTATCCACGCAGCTTCGTGGAGTTTGAACGAGGCAATCGAGTTTGCGCTTTCATCGAAAGATTTAGAGTACTCTTCCGGAAAAAAAATAATCGTATCTGATACATACTTAATCGAATCTCCCAATTTCTCTCATCTGGTCAGATATGATCAATCAGATTTAATCCATATATTATCATGCACGACCGTTTTTTCCTGAACTAATTTGATTAAATACTTACGAGCAGAGTTTCGCCGTCCTCGCCTTCATATGCGACGATAGCCGACGAATTTGAAACGCTTTGGTAAGCCCGACCGACGTTCGCGAGTACCTGTTGAACCAATGCAATGGAATAAACTTTTAGTTGATCTGGTTTTTTTTAATACTCGTGGAGGAAACCATTTTTTTTAAATCATTTAGGTAGAGAAGAAAAATTTTACATTCGTTTGCAGTGTGTATTTCACTTCTCCACGGTTCACGGGATCCTCCACCACGGTCCATACTGGAGTCGATACGTCCGCCAGTAATCCTTCGGTTGGTTCTAAATAATGAGTGAAATCTCTGCCGAAGACTTTGTACTTTACCATCCGGGGCGAATCGTCATTGATTTCGCGTTTGTGCAAAGTGTGATATAATCGCACTACCTCATAGTCCGGCACTAAGAAATTTTATATGCTTTTATATGTTCATATAGTTGAAGAAATTTCATGGTGGTTTCAACGTACCATTATCGGGCTTAGTTCGGAAGGCCTTCAGAACTTCTTCCTCAGTCATGTACCCGTCGATCTGCGAAATTTATGTGAGTAAAGTAAAGAAGTAAAGTCTTCAAGAATTTTTTTAATAACCTTTATGCATTGTGAGAGTGGCAAAAGGACCAGACACAACGTCACTAAATGGCTCAGCATCTTGTAAACTAATTATCATTACCCCGACGAATTTCACAATTCGATGTAAAAATATTGAATATATTTTTTATTAATACTCATCGAGCTGTTACAGTAATTTAGAGATTTTCAATATTTATCGGAGAGTAAAAACACGTCGCGAGATTCGTTCAGCCGTTGGTGTCGACAGAGCTCCAAATCGAATGTGCTGGCTCTACCGTGGCCATATCAGAGTAAGAGAAATTCTTTTTTTTCTTTGCTATTTGTACAGTTTGCGAGAATTCGATTATTCGACATTAATGATAGAGCAGATAATTTACGTGTCGAAATAAAACCTTTTTTTTAAGGGTATGTGGATTATCAAAATAGGCACATGCCACGAGAGGGGGGGGGGGGCAGAGGTAGAAACACGTTATTCAAATAGATATGTGCCACGAAGCAGTGGCAGTATCTCAAATATCGCCGCATATGTTGTTCATGAAGCTATCTAAGGCTTTTCAAGGGACACGTGTAGCCACGATGGCAGCGATAATTATACGGATTTTTTTTTTTACATTAGTAATCTGGAAAAATTAAATTTTATTAATCAGTACAATGCCGATACACTTAAATTTGGCGCTGGACATAGTTACGTGAAACTGGTTCTTCTATTCGTCACATTTAGCTACAATTTAATTCGTACGTTTTTCTGTCCTGAAAGAAAAATTCTCCACGTATAATCTAAAAAAATTGAAATTTCTCATTCTCACAAGATCTCGATGTTGGACGAATGTTGGACGAATTTGGATAACAAATTCAGCATCGACAGAACAATTATGATCGTGCATAGACGCGTTGGAAAGCTTGGTCGGTTGTTACATTAAAAAGTACCATTGAAATTTTGATTCGTTACTTCGAAGACATTTATCACTTCACACAGTTTGAAACAAAATAAATAAAAATTAGCGATTCGATGAGGATTTATGAGAAGCAAAATGGCAACAAGAAGCATCGTGACGAATCATTCTGCATGTCAAATCGGGAAAAGGGCGGTGTGTTTCAGTTTTCCATTGAAATCCTAAACGGTGACAAACAAGGTCATAAATTCGGGGTGACTCAAATTCGATAGTCGGTCGGTAAAGACCTGTCGAGATTCTATGACATCTTTCTTCATCTCTAGCTCGAAAAGTGACGATTTTACAACGGTGTTTACGCAGTGCAAGTGTCGATGATGCGTCATAGTCAATGACTGCGATTTAGGCTGAGAACTCGACGAGCGAACATTGCCCGAGCGCGACAGACAGTCCGATCTTATCCTATTAATGAAACTTACAAGCCAAATAAAAAATGGAAAATACATCGTCGACGAACAATAAAAACGAGAGCCTCCAAAGTCCGTAAATAGTGCCGAGGCTACGCGAAGACAATGGGCATGATATTTTCCGATAAATTTGTGAAAAACTATTGAACCGTGTCCCTTGTTTGGTGTCGAAGTACACGGGTCGCAGGAAATTTGGTCACGCCTCGGCGATTGTTATCTCCGAGCGTTACTCACAGCTTTCGGGTAAACGAGCGTATCGCGTTAGAGACAAAATCGTAGGGGCAGTTACCAACTCGGCAATATGGACAAGTTAAATTAAAAACTTTTTTTTTTTTAATTAAAATAAAAATTAGGAAAATAGAAATTAAGAATCAATAAAAAAAAAAACACAAAATCGAAATTATATGATAAATCATCCGAAGTTTTCATTATAATATTTCTTTAAAGCAAAAAAATACTCGAACAGTTGAAATGTTTATTTGGCAGAGTTAACGCCAGGAAGCGATCGATGGCAAGGGGTGTGAGTCGGGCATGCAGGTGGTGGATGAGTCCGCGGATCAAACGACTCGAATTAGCAGCGATTTTCTCGAGCAGCCCCGCACGTTGCCACCCCTGCCCGGTTGCACTGCTCGCGACACTCGGACAAGAGTCAATTTTAATAATTTCCACCCATCCCCCTCGTAGCTGGCCACCGTTGCTCACACGATGACTGGCAGGATTCTACACCGACACGAGGATGAATACGTCGGCCCGTTTCAATTATCCTGACCGAGCTGCTCCCACGGCTGACACTCCACGAACACGAGATATCGATCGAACTACAAAAACCCGCTAAGCCAACCATTCTAGATTGTACATGAAATATTAAGGGCGTCGTAATGAAAACATAGCTACCGATTAGATACGAATCTATCAAACTCCTATAATATTGCTTCAAAAATTGAAAATTTCATTCCCACTGACCAATACAAATTAATACATCCTTTAAAATTATTATGATCATTGTCATTGAAAATAAATTTTTTTACTTTTTGTTTAAACATATATATACATCATATGGCTAACATATGTTAGTGAGTGACAAAAGTGTCGTTCCTCGTGTTTGTAATCTATGGAAGACCGTGAAATACGAAATCGTGCGTTAAAGAAGAACCGAAGGATCGTGCGGCGGTTTCCCCCCGAGGATTATCTTCGTCCGGTATTACGTGTTCTCTCCAGAAGCTCGATGGGTTATCGAAACGCGCAAGCGACCATTGGCCGGATGCGCCATCCTCATTTCACCCTCAGACCTCGGGCAGCACTGTACATTTTCTCGTATACTCCCCGAGACCAATATACACCGTTCGCAGTTGTCCCAATGAAGAACACGGCGACGCAAGGGCGTGCGAGGGATATGCGTCGGTAAAAAAAAAAATTTTACAACGGCAAAACCCTGCCGGAACCGTCGCCGACGAGCTTGTAAAATAATAATCGATTTACGACAGCGGCAATGCTCTTACAAAGAGAAAACAAAAAAAGGCGTACGGTGCCCGACGCTACCGGCTGATGGCTACCTGTGCTCCGTAACGCCGCTGCTCCAAGAGAACGCTCGCTATTAT